>JAMZAV010003555.1:0-54816 GCA_024449915.1 Sweltsa coloradensis
GAGGTGTAGGATGCTCATTCAGTGTAGGCCATTCAGGTGTAGGATACTCATCATCTACCAGGGTAGGATGCTCAGTACAGGTGAGGATACTTACTTTCAGGTTAGGAGTCAGTTCAGGTGTAGGATCCAGTACAGGTGTAGGATGCTCATTACAGGTGTAGGATCTCAGGTTACAGGTGTAGGATACTCACTTTTAGGTGTAGGATACTCACTTTCAGGTGTAGGATACTCACTTTCAGGTGTAGGATGCTCAGTTACAGGTGTAGGATCGGGTGGGTGTAACACGTGAAATTTAGAAAATTTAATGATGTTTTCTAACTTTCTATGGAGTTGTACAACTTAATATACGATTATGTGTACAATTTCGAAATAAAATAATAATAATAATAATAATAATAATAATAATAATAATAATAATAATAATAATAATAATAATAATAATAATAATAATAATAATAATAATAATAATAATAATAATAATAACACGTGAAATTTAGAAAATTTAATGAAGTTTCATAACAAGTAAAACCGAACAATAAAAAAACCTAGCATACGATAGATGTCGATCCTGACGTGAACAGGGCATGCAATTACGCTAATTATATAGTTTTATATATCTATTGATCACTTACAACAGGTATTAACCCACAAGTGTTAGGTAACTAAAACTAAACAATTAAGAATACAATTTAAAACCATACAAATTCGTTCGTCGGTCGTAAATCGAAACGAGTGGACTATTTGTAAATTATATTAAATAAACAAATTAGTAATGTGCATACATTACCTTGGAGCTAAGATGGAGGATAATGAAATAATTATACCTTTAGGTCACTAATAATTAATAAATTAGTGTGAACAGGATTATTGTACGGTACATTGATCATGAATGCTTATGTTGATAAGAGAAATACAGTAGGGAAGGAAAACATTATACTTGTCTCATGTCTGGATCATGTAGGCTACACACTTTTCTGTTCAGTGGTAGAATGGGCAAGCTGTTCTTCTAACAGTTACGGTACATTTTATTTATTAAAATGAAACTATAAGAACAGGTATTTATATTAAATAGTTTAAATGAACTTTCCGAGATATTGAAGTAATGAAATCTCATTTCCTTCCAAATTTGTTAATAATTTTAGCATCAGAATCACTGCGGTGGATGGGCCCATAAAGGCATGCTTCCTGTCACATAATGTGATGTAATGTGTATTAATTACCGGCACTCACAACAGTACAAAATTAAAAGATTTAAACATTTTAGGGACTAAATTAATTCCAACCTCCGAGATTCAAAAGGCGTTCGTGAGCAATTGATTCGAGTCCCCGGGTCAACTGTCGTTGTTTAAATACAACTGTCCCCACACACTCACGGTCTTAAGACCCCACATACACATAAGACTGTTGGTTGGGCTCGGGCCAACTAAATTATTTTTACCACAAAAATTAAAAACTTGAGGAATTTGTTTACAAAGGATATATGCAAGGCGCTATCGGAGAATATTTCAACATTTCATACAACTGTCCCCTACACAAGCTTTGGAAATTAGAATAAATCTCTTGGATGGTCGCTTATTTCCGGGCAGTTTCCCTAAAAACTATGCTGTATTTTGAAAATGTGCTCTAATCGCTCTAACTGGTGCAACTCCGCAACCCCATAGGATAATTAGCAGGGCTTCAAAGTGCCCTGCATTCTGCATCAAAACATGGTTTGTTCGAGGTCATCCAACAGGCTTAAAATAATCATCGTATTCGTAGGTCGTGCTGTCTATCTGCAGCATAGGAATGTCTGGTGCGGTGGCTCATAGTCGTTGTTATTGTCGTCTCGTCTGTTATCTCGTCCACTTAAAGTACCGAAATAGAATGTAATTACTGTAGCATACATGCATAGAATGTTGCTTATCTGTTCCCTACCAAATGAATACAACGAATCGAGTGCACCTTGAACGTTTTGTCTTCTCAATTGGTCAAGCATCCATTATTATAGTATCAATTACACACGTTGCTTAACTTGAGACTATTAATAGGTACAATTGTAAGGAAATATATTATTATAGTTTGTAATTTTTCGTGGGAAACGATAAGATGCTCCCACCTCGCAAACTTCATGTGGTTTGGCCCGTGAGTAGGGGGGTTTCACTCCCCGAAACTAATGGCGAGCTCTGGGTCGTCGTCGGGGAACTTTCCTCTTCCCTTTGACTACCTTCCCGACGGCGATGACAATGACAAGACGGACGGATGATGACACAGACGAAGACGACGACGACGTGGGGGAACCCCTTGCCCTCCCCATACGCTTGTGGCTGGTTCTGACCACAGCACAGGGCTGTCCACCCCTTGTCCCCCCGAGTCTCCCCTTACGTTCCACCCCTTGGAAAGAAGTATACATGGTGGTAACTCACACCTATAGAAATTGTTTTATCTTGGAGGCACGAATAATCTTAGCTATTAAAGCGCCCTAAAACTACTAATACTAATACTTACTAATTATAGGTATATTTTGGAGTTTAATTGTGGTGGGAATGTTCCGAGGGATCAATCTCAGGAACCAATATATTTGTATTATGGGATTTATATACAAGTCAACTGGTGAATAAATTATCTTATTTTATTTGACTTAATTTTGAGCGTCAATTTTTTAAATTTCGTTTCTACACATCATTGCCTTACAATTCTTTACAAGGAAAACCAATTTTCTGAAATATCGTTCGATGTACGATTTTTTTCGATCGCAAGTGCAAAACTCTTATTTGTACCGTATGACAAAAAATCTATGTTAACCCATTGGAGTACTCTTTATGTATTTGAATTTTTGGCATTATTTTAAAAAAAATCAAGAATTTGTTTTGACCAACTTTTCATAAACATCAATCATTCAAACTGCATAATTCCTTCCTAGTTCCTTGCATTAGCAGACACTATATTATGCTTTGCTAGGAATGCTCCTAGTTCAAGCAAGCCTCAATGTAACTAGACAATAGTGTAGGATCAGGTTAAATATTTGACTACTAATTGTTACACAAATAAATCCGTATTTAGAGTCTACCCACCCACTCAGTTATATAACTGATTTTCAGTGGGGGACGGGACGGTAAACCAAAGTGACCAAGCCAACCCTGCAGGCCCCGACGCAATCGACGAGTGAACGATAACCAACCAAAGATCGATATTTTTTAATAGGAAATATAGCAATAGTGGTATGGACAGTGCGAACACCCGCGGATTAACGCCAGAATCAACAAGGCCGATTCAGAACAACTTCAAATTTATTATGTGCCTCGTTGCTAGGACGGCTCCAAAGTCACCGTTTACAAATTCCTAAGACAAGAACTGATGGACTTAAGTCCAAATCAGGAGTTAAAACTTCTGACTTAAGCGGGAATCGAAGCAGGTAGGCTAAGCACAAGACCAACGAGCCACACAAGGCTCCACAAAGATTTAGTAGGGATTTGATTGCATTTGCATACGTTGGCATCGTGCTTTTTAATGCTATTTCCAAACTCAAAATAAAAGATAAAGCAGGATGAAACATAATTATCTTTTCATAGATAGAAATTTTAGAAAGTTACAAGTATCTTCCTTGTATTCCTTCCTAGCTATATATTATCATCTTCCTTTAAACTGTTCTGTCACAGGTGGCTACCGGAATTAGTTTTTCATTTTATCGTTGACGTGCGATAGACCTAATTTTACTCGTAGTGTTACAGACTTGACCATAAGGTTGTTCGTTTGTCCTACACATTGTAATGATTAAAACTAGGAGTAGAAGATCCTACGGGAACTGGAGGTATAAATATAGTGTATTTCACGTAGAATAACATACAAAACTGACAAGAACTGACAGAGGAGGTATAGTGCCAAGCTAGACAGACAGGCATAGTGACAAGACACACACAGACTTACTGACATACATACTGACAGTCAGATAGGCCTAGTTGCAACCAAGGACATGACACTGACTTACATAATCACAGCACAGACAGGTAGACATGGTGGGTTGAATAATTAGTAACTTGGATAGACACAGATAGACGGGCGGACAAACTTACCAAACGACAGAGAGGCACCTAGACATAATGTTTGACAGGTAGACACAGACAGTCAGTCAGACAGGCTATCAGACAAAACGTAGACATACATACATACGCAGTTACCTAACTATAGCCCTTGTTTGTTTTTGTTGTTTTTTTGGGTGGTGAGGGGGGGGGGCGAATATTTTTGTAACCACTAACATACACATACGTATGTATCCTATTCCTGGTACAATGGGGGGGTCTGGGGAGAGGGGTGTCCCCCAACTAGTGCGGGTCTGGAGCGCATAGCCCCAGGAAATTTCGACTTTTAACATTGCAAATGGTGTTTTAGTTTTCTTATTAGGTTTTAGAGTGGTTTCGTCTGTAATTTATAAAATTGCTTAGATTGTAATTTTTATTTGTGAGTAAAAGAAATCTTGTCACTAAATTGTGTCCCCCCCACCCCCCTTAGTTATATATTATATTATTAGTAGAAGGAATGTAAAATAGTTGTGTTTACATCTGGACAGAAAATCGATACCGGTAGCTTACGACATGTTAGAAGTGGAGGGCAAACGAGCAAGCCTGCATGTCAGTCTGTCACTGCCTGGAACTAAGCCGCGACAAGGACCTGTCTTTGTGATTGTGGATTCTGTTTGACGACATGTTAGAAGCGGAGGACAGACGAGCAAGCCTGCATGTCAGTCTGTCACTGCCTAGAACTAAGCCGCGACAAGGACCTGTCTTTGTGATTGTGGATTCTGTTTGACGACATGTTAGAAGCGGAGGACAGACGAGCAAGCCTGCATGTCAGTCTGTCACTGCCTGGAACTAAGCCGCGACAAGGACCTGTCTTTGTGATTGTGGATTCTGTTTGACGACATGTTAGAAGCGGAGGACAGACGAGCAAGCCTGCATGTCAGTCTGTCACTGCCTGGAACACAGCCGCGACAAGGACCTGTCTTTGTGATTGTGGATTCTGTTTGACAACAGTAATCTCTTTCGTCGTAGAAATATCTAGTTATTCGCGTACTTCCTCAGCCAAAGCGTGAGCCTTTTGTACATCTTTATAATAATTATGTTTCGCAAGCACAGTTGCCTGAGAAAAATATTGTCCTTCAATCAGTGCTAGGAATAGAAATTTAAAGCAAAGGTCTGGGTGCAAGGCTGCTTGATGGGCTTCATTGCCCCCTTGGCCCCCTTAATCTCTCATGGCACGGCACAACTGCACCCCTTGCACTCCACAAAAAAAGACTGAATAAAACTTATCTTATCCATCAATTGTATTATATTATCTATTCCTACGCCCCTGAATTCAATAATTCAATACATGCAAATTATTGCCGATGATTTCTGTGATATCCCCCCCACCCTCACATCACGACTGTCCACTAATCATCCAGACACCTTTTTTATTTCCACTTCGTCCGATGTCTTCCGGGACTCGAACCCTGGTCTGGTCGTGCCTGCACTTACGCCCTCCCTACCTACGTCATCATCGGAGCCAAAGTGAGACGATCTCACGAAGGTGACGGCATTTCCAACCAATCAAAACACTTGAAACATTAAAATACCTCATCTAGTTTTTAAAATATTATATATATGTTTTTATATATATATTGTATATTATATATATGTTGAATTATACACCGGCCGAAAATAATTGTCTAGTTGTGTCGAACAATTTTTGTTGTTTATTTCTAAACATTCTAGAGAAAGCTACTGTGACTGGCCATTGATTAAAGCCAGGCGCGCAGGAACGTTTTGAAAGTTGGGGGGAGGGGGGGGGGGGGGCAAATTAACTAGCAGATTCCGTGGGTGATAGCTGGGGTCTGGAGCTTTTCCGCCGGAGGCCCTTTCGCCGCAGGGCGCAGGCGTAAAACAATTTCACCATACTACAGTTATTTCGTCATGTTTTAACTTTTAAATGCAAACTCAAGGGATTACCGTTTTGATTGTGAAGGATATACACTTAGTTGATTTTTTACGTAAAATGTCAATTTGACTGCCCAACTAAACCATCATGTGTAAAAAGTATGTTATGCACAATAATAGACAGTTTAATTTTCTCAAAAACTAGAACCAAACTTCCTGCACTCAGACTCTGTAAGAATGTTTTACAACTATCTGCGAACTAAAAACAAAAAAAAATGAACGCGAAAGTTAAATATGTTGTCCCCTTATCAATGGCTCGGCTGAGCAAGTTTCACTCGGGCTGTTCTACGTCACAGATAACTGCGCTCGGTGCTTCGTCACTCGTCAGTCGAGTCAGTTCGAGGCCGTCGTCAGTTCTCATCTAGACTTCGAGCAGTCAACACCACACCAGTCCTGTCTACAATAGCACGGTAAGTTTACATCGTGTTTTATATAACTAGCCAACTTATTCATTTGCCTAATTATTATTACATTATACCATCCATTATGAATTCATTCGTTGCTTCTTGCTTTTCGTTTATTAGTTAACGCTTTTGAAACACGATCATTTTCTTTGGTTGATGAAACCGTTGGGAAATAAAAAACGTGTCCGTCAACAGCCTTCGTTTTCGCCGTCTGTAGCCTACATTTCATCTTGTTTTATTTATAGCCATCCTATTCATTTACCTAATTATTATTACATTAAACCATCCATTATGAATTCATTCGTTGCTATTTGCTTTTCGTTTAATAATTTTTCTCAAGAAACACGAAATTTTGATGATTTCCTTTGGTTGATGAAACCGTTGGGAAATCAAAAACATGTCCGTCAACAGCCTTCGTTTTCGCTGTCATGTACATTACATCTTGTTTTATACATAGCCATCCTATTCATTTACCTAATTATTATTACATTTTACCGTCCATTATGAATTCATTCGTTGCTATTTGCTTTTCGTTTAATAATTAACTCTCCAGAAACACGAAATTTTGATGATTTCCTTTGGTTGTGAAACCGTTGGGAAATCAAAAACGCGTCCGTCAACAGCCTTCATTTTCGCTGTCATGTACATTACATCTTGTTTTATATATAGCCATCCTATTCATTTACCTAATTATTATTAAATTATACCATCCATTATGAATTCATCCGTTGCTATTTGCTTTTCGTTTAATAATTCACGCTCCAGAAACACGAAAGTTTGATGATTTCCTTTGGTTGTGAAACCGTTGGGAAATCAAAAACGCATCCGTCAACAGCCTTCGTTTTCGCTGTCATGTACATTACATCTTGTTTTATATATAGCCATCCTATTCATTTACCTAATTATTATTAAATTATACCATCCATTATGAATTCATTCGTTGCTATTTGCTTCTCGTTTAATAATTAACTCTCCAGAAACACGAAATTTTGATGATTTTCTTTGGGCGTTTGGAACCGTATAGAAAATTCAAACACGTGTCTCGTCAACAGTTCTGCCTTCAGCCTTCGTATCCGCAGCTTCTAATTCCCATTAACTCTTGTAAGTTCTCTACTATTATTACTTCGATTAATCTTTAGTTTCGGTTCGCGTTTATTTCCAATTCAAATTGGGAAATTGCAAAAATTAGCTTTTCCACGTGGAATGAGCTGCACTGCTAGCGCCTGGCTGCCCATATTTCATGACCCCCGTGCTGTACCACGTCCGAGTTGGAATTGTTACCTCCGCTTTTTAAATACGATTTCATCGCTTATTTAATATTCATATTTCTTCGCGATAGCTCATAAGGTTTGGTGCGTGACAAACATGAGATTAGGCCATGCTTGGCGTAGGTTGTAACAGTTGGTTTATCTTTGTGTTCCAGGCTCGACCCAGCTGATATGTGTCAACTCAACACGCAACTGCTGTCAGCGTGGTGAGGGGAGGGGAGGGGGACTCGCCTCATTATCTCTCGCTGCAAGGCTACAACTGTAGTGACGCAATCAAGACGAGATTCCAGGTGAGCTATTGTGGATTGTGTTTCTTATACAATGAATTTCACGAAACTAAACAGATTTTACTTCAGTTGAACAAAGTTAATAACATCATAGTTAGTTAATAGTTATATTATTGTAAAGTAATTTTTAAAAAATTGTTGAATGCTTCCGTCACCTTCCCCCAGTGTAGTGGGTCGTATAGGTTCGATTCCTGTTAAGTCTGTATTGATCGTGATGATGGAATCACAACAAGGCCCATGCACAGGTCTATTATTGCACTCAATAAGCTTAAATTAACCTAAAATTGTACAACAAGGCCCATGCACAGGTCTATTATTGCACTCAATAAGCTTAAATTAACCTAAAATTGTAGTGATCCTTCACGAGAATTCTTATCTAGTCATACCATCCCCCCATCACCTATGCTAATGGAACCCGTATTGTTGTTACAGGAACTCGACTGGCCGCTGGTGGATGCCGACAAGAGAACCTCGGACCATGGAACCACCTCCCACCGCATCGTAATCTACAATGCTACTTGTCACTCGTGATGCTACTTCCGTTATCCGCGATGCTACTTATCACATGGATCCGGGAAGCTTCTAGCGCTGACATGGTAAGTAAAATGGTCTACTTCCATACTGTTATTCTGTGTGTGAACTACTACTACTACTACTACTACTACTAACTTTTGAGTTTAATTTTTTTTTGTACAAATGTATTACAAAGAATTTAAGAATCCCATACTATGCATTTATTATTGTATGGTACTGTACTCCTATCTAACAATTTACTTAAAAAATACCTGGTGAATATTGTAGCTCCTGCTGCCTTCTGCAGTGGTCAAGTTCAAATAGTAAAATAACCCGCATTTGTAAATAAGTTAAATTTCATTATTTGATTTGATTTAATTGGCTCCTTTTATCTTGGAAATCCATTATGATAACTGAATAGGATATACATTAAATAAATAAAAAATTGTTTTCATCTCCTTGTTTTCAGGCAAACTATGATGCAACGTCCAGTACACCGGTTGGTGAACGTCTGGTGAACATCTGGCAGTCTGCCCCCCTCTTTTCTACTCGCCCGCACAAGACTTTTGCCAGCCCAGCCCAGCCCGGACTACCTCAAGCGGAGACCCAGCTTACCTTGAAGTTGTACGCAGCTCCGTTTAGGTGAGAAAACTGTCGAACGGAGGTTCGGATCGAGTTGACATTTGGACCATCCACAAGCTTCAATCTTGATTGAATGCCAGTAGTTTAGTGGCAAAATCGTTCAAAAAGTTAAAAAAAAATACATTAAAGTTAATCGAAAGTTATTTTTCAAACTAAACGGCGACAAAATCTGAGGTGGCCAAATCATTTAGTTAGAATGTCCGCCCGGTCATGAATATGTTAATTTTATTTTGATCCGATAAGTAGTGTAGATGGAAATTACATTATAACAAAGTACCGTTACCATGGCAACGGAAAGTCGCGCAGCTTTTTTGGTTCATGATAGCGGTCGAACGGAGGTTCGGATCGAGTTGAAATTTGGACCACCCGCAAGCTTCGATCTGGATTGAATGCCATTAGTTTTGTGGCAAAATCGTTCAAAAAGTTATAAAGTTACATTAAAGTTAATCGAAAGTTTTTTTTAAAAACTAAACGGCGACAAAATCTGAGGTGACCAAATCATTTAGAGTGTCTGTCTTGTCACGAATATGTAATTTTATTTTGATCCTATAAGTATTGTAGATGGAAATTACATTTTTTCAAAACAAAAGTAACGTTACCATGGAAACGAAAAGTCGCAAGAAGCTAGAGCTTTTTTGGCTCATGATAGCGGTTGTACGAAGATACAGATCAGGTTGAAATTTGGACCATTAACAAATTATATAGCACGTGCTCGCTTATCAACGCGTCCAACTGAGCGTTTTCCTAGTAATTATTTAATGCCAATATTGTCTTGGACTAGATCTGTATCTCATTCAATTGGTCCGTCATATGTACAATTTGAAACTACTCGTGTTTTTTGAACCCAGTTATTGAAATTGACCGATTCATTTTCGGGAAATCTTATCCGTTTGGATATAAATGTGTTCTGCTATTGACATTCAAAATTACAATAAAACAACAATTAAAATAATTAAAACACTTTCTCCAGTAAAAAAGTTTAGCTGACGGGTGGAATGGAAATGCAAAAAGTACTCCCGGATTTGCTGTACCTGATTTTTAGATAACCTCATATTCAATTGAGCGGGATTGTCTAATTAACCCATTGAGCCACCAGTTGATTTTGCTTATTTTGCCCGTACGGATCCAGTTAAATCCGTATTACGGGGGATGGCACCCGGCCGACCCATCCTACAGGGCGAAATCGATGAATGCACAAAATTGAAAAGCCTAAGGGAAATTTTAGTTCATATGCATGCATTCTGTTATATCCCTCAGCCCTAGGCTTAGCCTTACTTGTGGCATCGTCTTATTTTATCTTGGCTAAAGTACTCTATCTTCATCCACATCATTAATCGCTTAGCATCATTGCAAGCTAATCACAACACTCCTGAATCTCATCAATATATCACGCTCATTGGAATCAGCACAATCGCTTCAGATTCGCCATCTCATAACATTAGAGCTTCGTCGTTTACGAAGTAAACCAACAGCTGAGAAGCCTTTCTGTTACGGCACGCCATTGATAATTTGTAGGTCTTCATATATTATGTCGTCTGTAAAATTGACCCTTCGAGATATTTTCGGAAACAGTTCGACCAACGTCGTAAGAGTCAGCCTCCATTGGATAAGTGCTGCTTTGATCTGTGATGAGATTTACGAATAAAAACGCAAAGTTTTGCCGCGAATGAAAGACGAACTGACGGGACACGGAAACTGTTCCGTATGTAATTTTTGGGCATACTTGTGAATACCGGAACGGTTCCGTAAGTCAGCGCATGGGTTTAATAACATAAATAAATTGTTTTCTTTTTTTCCCCCTCTTTTTATATTTGGTTATTAATTAGTAATTTCATTTATGTATTATTTTTGGACTGTTTCAAACTTTACTTGACTATGGTTCTTGTGTAATAAGATTTATTTAGTAGTGCTCCTCTGTAAATCTTTTTTTAACTGAATAGGATCGTCAAATAAATAAATTAACATTCTGTATGTTCAAGAAAGTTAGCAATGTCATACTCAACACAACTGTTCTTTGCTTGCAGCTGGTACCACCACTCTCTTCTCCACCCATCGCCGTCTGCCGCCCTCGAGCGCTCGTCTCTGTTCTCGGCATCGCAAGCAGCTTCCACACCGGAGCAGACACCACTTCGTTCGGTAAGTTTCATTAACCACTTTGTCAAGTTACGCATTGTTTATAATTTAAGCAGTCGTAGAACCTCCATAGTACATTCTTTGTTAGTTTGAAATTTATTCTTCACATCCTAAACATTAAAACAAGCACACATCACATTAGCCCACCAAGGGAAAGAGCTTCAACTTAAGTTATAAACTCTAATTCAAGTAGTATTTTGCTTAGGGTTGATAGTACCTAGAGGCTGGTTCAGTGTTGTGTGGGGAAAGATTGATAGGAGGCTAGGAGCCAACAGGTAACCTTGAAAGAGTCCGGCCGTTGACGGTCACATAAATATATACACAGCTAAATAACATTATGACGAAATGTTATTTATTTGTGTAGGCCTATACGTATTTATGAGACTTGTCAACTCTACAAAGCTGCCGAACATTTTCAAGGCAAGCTATTGACTCCTAGCCTCCTATCAATCTTTCTTACCCAACATTCAAGCTGTATTTTGTGTTATCTTGTTGGTCCAGTGGTTTTAACTCCCTACTTCCAATGCAGAAGGTCCAGGGTTCGAATCCCACTACAGACAGATTTTTAAGACAGTTGCAGAAAGATGGATGAACAAACATACCAAACGACAGAGAGCACATTGACGGGATACTAACTTGACGGGAAGACACAGACAGACATATTCATGGTGGGTTGAATACTTAATATAGTAACTTGGAGAGACAGGTAGTCAGACAGATAGATGGACGAACAAACATATTTGTTGGGGATGCGACCTAGAAGTAAAGGCGAGAGAGTCCTAAACTTCACTAGGTAATGGAGCAGTATAGCTCGATAGGAGTGGACTTTATGTGAGGAAAATAGGTTAGATATAAGCAGAGGAATAGTGCCATGAACAAAGCTATTAATCACTTACTTGATAGGACGTGTTGTTGGACGTACGCAGACGACGTGACAATTTAGCTGGAGGCAAACACGGGTGAGCAGGCCTTATGCCCCTGGGTGTGTAGCCCAGCGTGGAGTGAGGCACTATTTTAAACACACTAAAACTTACGAGAGTACTGTTATTATATTATAAATAAACACACGTGAGATTGACCAGAGAGAGGCGAGAGTTTTGAGAATAATGCACACGTACGTATGGTACGCGGCGCGGTGAGATGAGAATGCACACACACACACACACACACACACACACACACACACACACACACACGGTAATGCGCGTGTCCGAGGTTAATGTACTTGCCCTGTCCAGCGTGACTGATCTACGTTACAAGTCGGGTGTTGACAAAAGTCTTTGTCAAAATTTTGTGAAAAATAGAATGCGCACAACACCTATTGAAGGAGAGGTGAATTATGAAAGAAAAGTAATTCAGGCGGGGAGAATTCAAAGTAGAAGCGTGTGAACATACCAAACGACAGAGACACATAGACGGGATACTAACTTGACGGGTAGACACAGACAGACATATTCATGATGGGTTGAATACTTAATTATAGTAACTTGGAGAGGCAGGTAGTCGGAGAGATAGACGGACAAACAAACATACCAAACGACAGAGAGACACATAGACGGGATACTAACTTGACTGGTAGACACAGACAGACATACATGGTGGGTTGTATACTTAAAGGGATCGTTCACCTCTTATGTAAAGGTTTACACAGACATCTATTTACCTAAGTAGACTCCATTTACAACAAATGATTGACCAAAAATAATCTTAGTAACGCTAAATTAATTGTCATATGTGCAATGAAATTTCCTTCATCTTCACCACTTATCATTCGTGGCAACAGTGTACGAGTAGCGGACGGCAGAGTGTCGAGGCGAGGCTGCGTCATCTTATTGGGTTATCACTTAGCACGCGACACAAGCTTTGAAGGAGGATGGGGGATAAGACATTGATACTCGGTTTAAATTAGGTCGAAAAAAAACACATGTGCATCTCTCAACCCGGCTGAGATGGATTTGGTAATATCTGTAATGATTTACATAACATGTACAATTGTACATCTGTTATTCACACAAAGCAAAATACAAATACGCTTATACAATCTTGTAATCTATGGAGCACAGCAGTCATGACACTGAATACAATAGAATAAGCAGGAGAAGGTGAATAACGTACTAATAGGGTGCACTTTCAGTCTTATCTTGAGTCTTGACGATGACTATTTTTGTGTACTTGGAACGACCTTACTTCCTTTAAAACTTTTCATTTCCTTTAATTTATTGTCTTGTCTCTACGCTAGGTACGGCCATTCCATTCCATTAGCACAAGTATCGAGTGATTATTACGAAATTATGAAATTCTGTTGTTTCGACAATGACTTGTTAGATATACGCAAGTGTGTGGTCTCGTCGTCGTCCCCCCCCCCCCCCCCCCCCCGCCCGGCTACCAGTCGAAAGATAAATATTTAATGCTGTTGCACTATGCTAGTACTCCTTGTATGTTGTCCAATATGCTGTTGACAGTGATTTTTTATCTATGTTTATGTTTGGAATGGTTCTTTTATATTATGTGCCAGACTGCATCTATTCTAAAAACGATAAGCTATTAATTAGTAGAGTAAACAAACACTGCCCGAAAACCTTGCGCGTACTTTTTCACATAGTATTGTATTATATCATTCATTTTACTCAATACTAGTATATCATACTAGTAATAATGAGGTAAGGTAAAGTCAGTGTCACTGATTTAATATTGTTTATCTTTTTACGGTGCACACACACGCGAGACTTATTCGGGAGGTCCCCGGTTCGAATGTTCGACAGTGACATTTACGTTTTTACGAAAACTGACGCTATCCCATAGCTACTTTATTAGCAGTATATTTTTCAAAACAAGTGTTGTTGACCAGTGTTATGTATTGTTTGTAATTGGGAACGCGGACCATCTGCTTTGGTTTTAGTAGAACAGACTATTTCGACAGATAGACCGGGACCTGCCTTGCGCGTTACACGTCGCTAGTGGATGTGCCGTGTTGCAACACATCGCCAGCTCAAGAACAGTGACGTCACTGTTCTTGAGCGCGGCGATGAATTTAAAGACCCCTATTGACGTAGGTCGGGAAATATACACAAACTACTTAGTGTTTATGTTTCTATTTGAAATTAAGACTTACTTGTCAAAGAGGTGAACGGACACTTTAACCCGAGAGTAGTCGCGTGTGGTCTTTTAGACCGACTTTTTTTTTCAACAATTGGTATTTGTACTGTGCGCATGCGTGACTTGTCTAGCTCCGCCTACCTTCCCAAAATAGATTTGTGAAGCCAGTGTGCAATATGCGATTCAGTGTTCTGCAGAACTTCAACTAAGATAAGAGGTCCTGTTCGGTTGCTTGGTCTTTTCGACCGCTGCGCGACTACTAGGGAGGCAAAAATATGCATACTCAATCACTACGATGAGACATGTATTTTGTTATTGTAGGTTGATTATTCTTCAACATACAGTGTTGCATAATATTACTGTCTTGGTTTACTAATAATTTGAACTACAGGGTTGTTTCAAAACATATTTTTATATTCTTTTGTAGGTTTGCAACATTAGGTGTTTAATTGATTATTGATTGATTATTTATTGATTATTGATTGATAATTGATTAATATAACCATGTATGCTGTCCATATATATATGATAATTATCTTTATTGGTAATCAAAACGTCATCCTAACGTTTTAGCCATAATAAATAATGCGGTCTAAGGACGGGCGCGACTACTACTTACAAACAGGGGCGCGACTACTCTCGGTTAATATAGTAACTGACGAACAAACATTATACGACAGAGAGGCACATAGACGGGATACTAACTTGACTGGTAGACACAGACAGATACTTGGTGGGTTTTCGTAATTACTGATTTCGGTTTTAAAGCATAAGATAAAAGTAAAGTTGTGGTAAGTACTTCTATCTGTAGTTAAGGAATGTTTATGCAAGTAACTATTCTTAACAAACACTACAATATAAAACAATGCAGGCAAAAAAAGGACGAAAAGTTCCGATTCTGATTTCCCACTTCCCTGGAGAGCACCATTTACGACGGTAACCATGACGAGCCACACAGTTGCACTGGACTTGTTCAGATTGACGTTGGAATGAAGACGCTAGAACCCCCACTGTCTTGGTTTTCTGTGTAACAACTGGTTTCTGTGTAATAATAACAAAAACAACAATTACGTATTCAAGTGCTCAACACTAGAGTAGTCAACACAGTCAGATGGTCTGGGTTTAAGTCCCAGATAGGCTGATTTCAAGTACACAATGCACACACAACCGTGTACCCAAGCACCTTCGATGACCATTATTACAATTAATACATCAGCTTTAAATACTTTAAATACTTCATCACGTATACCGCTGGTTAGAGCAGATGGAGGGTTCGAAAGCTAGTGTAACGGCTTCGTTCTCCTCGACGTCTGCTCGGCAGTCCGGGTTAGTAGAGAAACCTACACGACTGTCAAGGTTACACCGTCCTTTCTAAAGGGACGTAAAGCCGTTGGTCCCCTTGGTACGTTTCGAATGGAGTAGGCTACGTGACTGTACCGGGTTTCCCCTCCTACCTTCTGTTTATACTTCATCCTCATCTATCACTATACTCATCGTCTCGATTAGCCAAAGTGCATAAATATAAGACGTTAAGCAATATTCAATCAATCAAATTAAATACTTCATTATAAGAGTAGTTTGCATAGCTAAATGATAGATCTGGGTTCAAATCCCAGATAGGCTGGCATTCAAGTACACAACACGCGCGCAACAGATACACAACCACCTTTGATGAGCATTAATATTTAAATAAATAAACCTTTACACTTCATTAAAAGAGTAGTTTGCATACCCAGATGACCTGGGTTCAAGTCCTAGGCAGGCTGACTTTCAAATACACAACACACACAACAGACGACAACCACTTTCTTAAAACATTAACAATTAAATATTCAAGCAACAATAGAGTAGTTAACATCGGATGTCTGGGTTCGAGTCCCAGACAAGCGGACTTTCAAGTACATAATACACATGACAGACGACAACCACTTTCAATGAAAATTAAAAATCAAATACTCAAGCAACAATAGAGTAGTTAATACAGTTGGATGTTCTGGGAGGCTGACTTTTAAGTACACAACACACATAACAAGACGACAACCACTTTCATAAAACATTAACAATTAAATATTCAAGCAACAATAGAGTAGTTAACAGTCAGATGGTCTGGGTTCGAGTCCCAGACAGGCTGACTTTCAAGTACACAACACACACAACAGATGACAACCACTTTCATAGAACATTAATAGGAAGCTTTGCAAACACTTTTTCAGTCGCGTTGTTGGATGAGTGTAATTTTTTTTAAACGAAAAAAAAGCGCAAAATTGGGATTTTAATGAGAAATAATTTTTCGATTACGCTCAAATTTCACATGAGTATATTGAGGTTCTGTGAAAAAATAATTACAATCTGATAAAGCATGTAGGTTTAAGTCCGAAGAAATTTTAAAATAGAAAAAAGTAAAACTGCGATTTTCATGAGAAATAATTTTTCGATTACACTCAAATTTTACACAAATATATTAATTCATAAATTGACGGTTCTGTAAAAGAATATAAGTCGAAGATTTTTTTTAAATCGTAAAATTGCAATTTTCAAAAGAAATAATTTTTCGATTGCGCTCAAAAACGTGGCAGTTTTAAGTTCAGAGATTTCGAAGGCCTCCATAAAATTTCATTGCAATGGAATATTGGTTTAGCCAGAACCGTGTTAACAAACAGACAAAAATACAAAAAAGAAAGAAAAAAAACATTCCAGATTTTTTTCTTCAGTGTAGTGAAATGGAATCTTCGCTTCCCTCGCTACGCTCATCCAAAAAAATCAGCAACAATAGAGTAGTTAACACACTACGTTTATCAGGCGGGCTGGGTTGGACTTCTCAGGTGCGTGCTGGATTTCTAATTCAGTTCTCTAATGCTGGGTTGCGCATTAGAGTGTTTATCAAGCAAAGTTAGCTCGCACCGAGTAGTCCGAGCCCAGCCCGCCTGATAAACGTAGTGCATAGTCGGATGGTCTGGGTTCGAGTCCCAGACAGGCTGACTTTCAAGTACACAACACACACACAACAGAGACAACCACTTTCATAGAACATTAACAATTAAATACTCAAGCAACAATAGAGTAGTTAACACAGTCAGATGGTCTGGGTTCGAGTCCCAGACAGGCTGACTTTAAAGTACACAACACACATAACAGATGACACCACTTTCATAGAACATTAACAATTAAATACTCAAGCAACAATAGAGTAGTTACTACCCACTAACTAAATTACCCTTGAGGGAGAAAAAATAAACAACATTCAAACAAAGTATTTAATTAGGTAAATAAGTTGAAGAGAAATTAGCAAATTATGTTTCCATTGATCTATATTAAAACACTTATTTAAAACTTTTGATACGATACATCATCACAAAAACCTTATTAACCCGAGAGTAGTCGCGTGTGGTCTTTTAGACCGACTTTTTTTTTCAACAGTTGGTATTTGCACAGCGCGCATGCGTGGCTTGTCTAGTTCCGCCTACCTTCCCAAAATAGATTTGTGAAGCCAGTGTGCAATACGCGATTCAGTTTTCTGCAGAACTTCATCTAAGATGAGAGGTCCTGTCGGTTGCTCGGTCTTTTCGACCGCTGCGCGACTACTAAGGGAGGCAAAAATATGCATACTCAATCACTATTATGAGACATGTATTTTGTTATTGTAGGTTGATTATTCTTCAACATACAGTGTTGGCATAATATTACTGTCTTGGTTTACTAATAATACGAACTACAGGGTGTTTCAAAACATATTTTTATACCTTTTTGTAGGTTTGCTACTTTTCTGTGTTTGATTGATTATTTATTGATTATTGATTGACAATTGATTAATATAACCAGGTATGCTGTTACATATATTATAAATTACCTTATATTCGTAATCAAAACGTCATCCTAACGTTATTAGCCCATAATAAATAATGCGGTCTAAAGGACCGCGCGCGACTACTAACGTTACAAACAGGGGCGCGACTACTCTCGGGTTAACTGAGCTCAGTTTACTACAATTACCCCACAATGACATGCAAGAATTACATGGAAATAAATTTATACTAGGAAAACGCTTAAGTCCCGCCGCGTTGTTGGATGAGCGTAATTGGTGCACTAAGTTGCCATGTGTTACGCGGATTTTCTGTTGTTCTGTGAAAAAATCATTAATTAGTCAAAGATTTTTTTTAAATAAATGAAATTAAATAAAAAATTAACTTAAATTTTTTAATTAATCGTAATTTTTAAAAAAGAAAAAAATCGTAAAAATGAAATTTTCATAAGAAATAGTTATTCGATTGCGCTCAAATTTTACACAAATATATTAATTCATAAAATTAAGGTTCTGTGAAAAAATAATTACAATAGGATAAAGCATGTAGGTGTTATAAGTCAAAGAATTGTTTTAAAATTCGAAAAAAATCGTAAAATTGCGTTTTTTATGAGAAAAAATTTCCCGATTGCGCTCAAAAACGTGGCAGTTCTAAGTTCAGAGATTTCGAAGGCCTCCATAAAATTTCATCACAATCGGAGTATCGGTTTAGCCGGAATCGTGTTAACAGACACACAAAAATACAAAAAAAAGAAAGAAAGAAAAAAAAAAAAAAAACATTCCGGATTTTTTTTTCCAGTGTAGTGAAATGGAATCTTCGCTTCGCTCGCTACGCTCATCCAACAAAATAAAACAAACTGTCATTAGACAGGTACTCATCCTGTTAGAGACCAGGTCAACGTGGAATAACGGCTCCTTAGGGTTTCTGCAGTTACGACGTTTGAAGATTTCTTGGGGGAACTTGCGGTGGGTGTTTTGATGACACTCGAAACGGAAATTCGACGTACTCTCGATGATCACTTCACTCGTTTTGGAATTCGGTTAGGATCAGTATGGGTACAGTTCTCAAACTGAAGTTAGATACACAGTCTGTTGAACTAGGAGATATGTAACTTATCCTGATGACGAATTAATTAGAAACATTGGTCTGTTATGATGACCATGACGACAGTTCGATGACTTATCCTGATGACGAATTATTCATGAAACTGATTACTTAAAATAGCGGTCATTTTTGTGATGACCATGATGACAGTTTGACTACACTCGAAGATTATGAACAACACTGATTATTTTTTGACGAAATACAAAGTTCGTAGATGATTAGACAGCTCGAAGCTTATGACCGACTCATCACTATAGCATAGGGTTCACACATACCCAGAGACTGGACGCTTTTACAACACCAAAATTACTTCAATTACATTTTTAATTCTATTACAAACAAACCAAACACTCTTATTAATCGTTGACCAAATTACATTGCCGTGGTCGTGGAATATTATTAGAACTATCTGTCAGTACTCTACCCCGAAGCTAGAAGGTCCTCTATCACTACTCAAAAAACGTCTGTCATCGCGAATTGCGGCTGTGCTTTAGAGCCTCCATCAAGCGACTGCCCTGACCAAATCTCCCCGCTCTACCAGATTCTTATGATGATGTCACCAATACCCATGAGCCTCTCTGTTTGTAACTTTTATGTAGGGTGCGCCTTACTTAAGACAAATACCCACACTATTGCCTCCTAACATGTTAGGACTGAAGTTTTAATGAAATTTTAAAAGAACAATAGTGAAATCTGAACGTACTATACATGATTTTGTTAGGACTTGCTGTTGACTAAGCGTCGTAAAAATTATAGTTTATGGTTCCTGTATGTGACAAAATAGTGTTTTAGAGCCGCCACTCTGGCGCTCTCTGGTCAAGACTAATTAAATCTCAATCGCTTTTTGCCCATATTTGCTCTGGTGAGAACGAAATAGAGTGGTATGAGTAAACACTTCATGACTTTATTCTAATTTTAGTATTTGCATCATTTTGGGTACACATGAATCTTGATTGACATGACAGATATATAAAATAAGCAAAAATAATGGTGAGAGGTCATTTCGGTACATAGTTAACACAGTCAGATGGTCTGGGTTCGAGTCGCAGACAGGCTGACTTTCAAGTACACAACACACATAACAGACGACCACCACTTTTATAAAACATTCAAAATTCAAGCAACAATAGAGTAGTAAACACAGTCAGATGTCTGGTTCGAGCCCCAGACAGGCTGACTTTAAGTACACAACACACATAACAGATGATGACCAGTTTCATAAAACATTAAAAATTCAGCAACAATAGAGTAGTAAAGACACATTTAAGTTCATCAGGCGGGCTTGGGTTGGACTACTCAGGTGCGTGCTGGATTTCTAATCTCAGTTCACTAATGCTGGGTGCGCATCAGAGTGTTTATCAAGCAAAATAAGCTCGCACCGAGTAGTCTGAGCCCAGCCCGCCTGATAAACGTAGTGCATAGTCAGATGGTCTGGGTTCGAGTCCCAGACAGGCTGACTTTCAAGTACACAACACACATACAACTGACGACAACCACTTTTGTAGAACAATTAACAATGACATATTCAAGTGTTTAACAATAGAGTTGTCAACACAGTTGGATGGTCTGGGTTCGAGTCCCAGACAGGCTGACTGTCAAGTACACAACGCTCACACAACTGACATACCCATACACCTTCGATGAACATAAACAATTGAATAAATAAGCTTTTACGACTGCTGGCTAAGCTCGAGAAAACCAGGCTTTGACGCAGAACGCAGAGGTAAAGTCAGGATCACTTGGAAGCTCTTTCATTTGTCCTATCGGGTTGTGGTTTGCACAAAAATGTTAAGTAAAAATGTGAAATTGTTAGTATCAAGTTACATTTTCAATTTTGTGTAAGAGAAATTATTTAAAATTTCAAAATCGTCTTTGATAGAGACCCACGCTCATCCTTTGTGAACAGCCTCCCAAAAATGCAGATTTTTTGGATGAAAATTAAAGGTGAAAAAGCAGTACGTACGTACTGTATTAATCCAGTCAAATAAGATTTTATATTGACGTTTGGAGGAAATAATTGCGATGTCGCTGAATTTTTGCAGAGACCTGCCTTATATAATACTAATGAACATACTAAAACTCCCCTACAATCGAACTTGAGCTTCGGCCGCCATATTGGAAAATGGCGGACAAAAAGCGTTTGTTATCGAATATCTCCAAATTGGTTGGAGATAGACAAAACGTCGCATGGCAAAAATATTCCCCATTTAATTCCCTACAAAATAGACGTCTTCTATAGTTTTGCTAGGGGCAAAGGTTACGTCACAAAATCGTGGTTTATACGTTGCTTATTTGAGTACCAGCTAATTTCCTAATTTTCACGTCCAGCATCAAACAATGCCCGTTAAATCCGTAAGAAATCGATTTAAATACAAAAGGACTTTTGTACGGGGTTCATGAAAGCTTCCATTAATATTTTTAAACATCAGGTCTGCGAAATCGGATTTTGCATTTACCCGGAATTTATGTTTTTCCATTGTTGGCATTTCCTCAAAAATGCCATATTTGACTGTCCATTATTAAGCACTAAATAGCATCGGAGGAAAAATTCTTTCTACGCACATTGAAGTGACTTAAATAACGATGAGAAAACAACCAAAGTTTTAGTCCAATATGGCTAATAATTCCTAATATTCACAATATCAAAGTGAATGATGTAACAAAAAGAGTGTAAAAACAGCACGAATACAGTATTCATATTGTGAATATTATGAATTAGCAGCCATATTGGATTTAAACTTTGGTTGTTTTCTCATCGTTATTTAAGTCACTTCAATGTGCGTAGAAAGAATTTTTCCTCCGATGCTATTTAGTGCTTAATAATGGACAAAAAACCTAAATTCCGGGTAAATGCAAAATCCGATTTCGCAGACCTGATTTTTTAAAATACTAATGGAAGCTTTCATGAACCCCGTACAAAAGTCCTTTTGTATTTAAATCGATTTCTTACGGATTTAACGGGCATTGTTTGATGCTGGACGTGGAAATTAGGAAATTAGCTGGTACTCCAATAAGCAACGTATAAACCACGATTTTGTGACGTAACCTTTGCCCCTAGCAAAACTATAGAAGACACCTTTTTTGTAGGGAATTAAATGGAGAATATTTTTGCAACTGCGACATTTTGTCAATCTCCAACCAATTTGGAGATATTCGATAACACGTTTTGGACGCCATTTTCCAATATGGCGGCCGAAGCTCAAATCCGATTGTAGGGGAGTTTTAGTATGTTGATAAGTATTATATAAGGTAGGTCTCTGCAAAAATTCAGCGACATCACAATTATTTCCTCCAAAAATTCTTATTTGACAGGATTATATGTGAAATTAGCTGGATTCGACGATCGATCGTTTTTTAAATGGACATTTAACATTGTAAAAAAAGTTGGCCCGAGCTTGGCAAACAGTCTTTAACACTTCATTTTTAGAGTAGCCAGATGATCTGGGTTCAAGTCCCAGACTGGCTTACATTACAACTTACAAGTACACAACACACACGCAACAGACGTACACAACCACCTTTGATGAACATAAACAATTAAATAAATAAACTTTTACACTCCTATTATTAGAGTAATTTGCATAGGTTCAAGTCCTAGACAGGCTGACTGTCAAATACACAACACACGTACATATCACTTGTTACAGGCCAAGCATAATTATAGATCAAGCAACAATAGCAAAGTTGGCATAGATAGATGAACTGGGTTTAATCCCAGGAGGCTAGTTTGTTATTTCTTTTGCAGATACCCGCCAATTTAGCTAGTAGGTGCTGAAATTCCACCTACTAGCTCTTCTAAAAGACCACCAACACGTACTTCGAACTGCTTCCCTGGCTTTACGTACCGCTATATGCCATGTTTGAGATAGTTTTTAGCGTTTAGTTTTTGATGCAACAATGCTAATTTGACGAATTTAAAATGCTAATTTACAAAAATAATGTTTTAAGCCTATTGAGCACTCAGTCTAGTAATGTTCTAGCGTTTGTGACTATTGAATTGTGTTCTACAATCTCATTTACAGAATGTTTAGACCCCACATAGGTTTGGAAGAACCATTGATGCTACAAATGCTAAATTTGTCAATATGCAAATTTTGAATTTAAGTGCTAAAAACGTATCTTAGCATGTGTGTTTCAAACTGCTTGATGTACAACTGTACATCAAGCAAGACTCTGAAATTGCACACGCACGAATTCACTCTCGCGCATCTACATTTCTTCAATCTGCTTATCGCTAGCCTCCACCTCGCCTCCACAACTTTGGTTGGTGATTATGTGCTAATCCTTATCACGTTGCAATTTCAAGGCCATGGACATAGCCTTTTTTTCCGCTGCAATTTCTTGTACAGTACTGTTCAATATACTTGTTAAACCCATGCTCTTGTTGTGTTCATTTTATTGTACTTTAATACCATTTACTCTCTTTCCACTCTAGTTACTCCTACCTGAGCTTCATAAACTAGTTCATTGGATGAACTTGGGTTATGATCAAGGTTACATCCTGAAGTGAAGGAGTGGATCAGGATTCATGACTACTGCGATGGCAGAAGAGTCGACTTACAGTGATGTAGTATTCCAGTGCAAGAACTCCTTGCACTGGAGTACTTACATTACTGTAAGCTTCCGACTCTTCCACCATTGTTGCAGTTGTCATGAATCTAAATCCACTTCTTCACTTCAGGATTAACCTTGATCATAACCCAAGTTCATCTCATGAACTAGTTTATGGACTTAGTCTTTTTTTTCAAGGTTACATTTTGGAGTTGACCTAGTTCCTTTTCCTCTTGACCTAATTAATGGACTTAGCTGTTTTTTCCAAGGCCATTTACTAGGTCAGCTGCTAACCTTGCAAGGTTAGCAGTTGACCTAGTTTATGGACATAGCCATTTTTTTCAAGGCTAACTATTAGTATAACAATAATAGTTATTAATAATAATTAATAATAGTAAATAATAACAATTGCATTGGAAAAATATATAATTTATTAACAATACTAAATAAAATATACAATTATTATACAATTTACATGAAAAACAAGCAAAAAATGGATAAAAAGTACAAAAAATGCACCAAAAAAGCGCTTTTTATACTACCTAAGTCTTTTTTGCGCTTCAGAGCTACCACCCCCCACAAAAAAAGTTTTCACTCAAACTGAGTGTTCTCCCCAATGCAGAAACTGGACTGACGATGAAACTCGACGAGACCCACTTCCTAAACATTTAGTTGTGATTGAACCTACGAGGGGGTTCAATCACAACCAAGATATTCAGAAAATGGCAGCCTCTAGTGAGATTCCATATCAGCCCAGTCAGTGCAATGCGGACAACACCCTGTTCAAGTGTAGCAAAAGCAGCAAAAGAGTTAATAAAGCCAACACCACTATGCAGGACGATGCAGCTATGAGAACAAATACACTAGGTCTCCTCCAGAGTTAAGTGGCCATCATTGCTCCTAGTTTTATTGTGTATTGAAACCCTCAAGTAATTCTGTGCTTGCAAAATAAACAGTACCCTTCCTCAATAATTTGGAAATTGTATTTATTTATTTTGTGACAATCCTATTCAGTTATAAAAACTGATTTACAAATTAAACTTAAGATAGCATTAAAAAGAATAAACATTCTTATTTAGAGTCGACCCACTCAGTCACATAACTGATTTTCAGTGGGGTGGGGGTACATTAAACATCAATTTGCTTTACCCAACATGCATTTCCTAATGGAAGCGATGTTAACAAGTTGTAACTGAGAATGGGTTTGCAATAGCTAACAAAACTTGCCCAAAAGGTTCTAAAGTCACTGAAAAAACTGCACAATTATGGAGGCCTTCAGCTAGAAAAGAACCCCAAGCCAAGGAGATTTCTACCGGCTATTGCATTGCATGCAATTCACAAACTAGAAAGGGAGTACTAGCTGCTAATTGAATTGTGAACACGCTAGGGATGCACAACGATAAAATAAAAAAGAACAATAATCGAAAATGTGACTGCATTATTGATCCATAATATTGAACAATGATGTCAGTAAAAACGGTTCCACTTCTACCGGCGGACAGGCGTGATCAAGACTGAATATTTCAAAAAGCTAAACGCCTAATTGTATTACTTAAAAAATGTATAAATGAATTTGTATTTAGAGTCTCATAAGTTCATAACTGATTTTCAGTGGGACACTTTTTTAGTTTCCATGATAACAAATTATCAAATCATTCACCAATAGCGATGATTGGCGTAAGCACAGCGAATATGAATGTGACATTTTTTGCTATTTTTTATCATATATATGGCCTAGCATTATTGATTATTGTGTGCATCCCTCGAACAAAGACATGAGGCCAAAAGAAAATATAAATTTATCAAGTTATGTTTGTTGTTGTGAAAGCAGGGTTGATGAAATCTCTTAGTCTGGGGATAATCTGCCTCTGATTCCCCCCACCCGGCCCCCCTTCAGGGTCAAGCAAGCACAGAAGAGTTTGAGGGTTCCAATGAGCTCAATTATTGCTCTTGTTTTTAAGGCAGCAGACCCCTGCCAACATTGTGATATGTGGTTTTGTAAAAACTATAGCCTGCTCAAAAAATTGTAATGTTATGGTAAGCAATATTTAAATTATACATTTAATTAATTAAATGCATAATTAAAATACAAACCATACAGATTATTATATTTGAATATTTTTCTTGCATTGTATAATTCAAACAAAGCCACATAACTGTCGGAACAGTTTTTAGATATATTGCACCGTTCTCGAGATATCACTAAAAAGCTGTGACTGCGGGGGTCTACCACCCTAAGAAGCCTGGTTCTTCTGGGTCGCAATGTATAAGTTCTCACAACTGTCGGCCACAACAATAGGTCTGTTCATTTCTAGTACATAGTTGAAAGCAATCAAGGTTCTCCATAATTTGGTTGATGGCTACAACAATATGGCTTAAAGATTGATTTAATTTATTGAATTGTTGCAAAGGAATACAGTACACAGTACAGTACATTCTTTAAAGCAGTGTTGGCTGTAAGCAATGATAATATTTGGCAATATTAATTGATGTAAAAATGTCACCATTTTAACCATTGGCCATTTTTCAAGATACTACCTCTATTTATTTCTGAATCTATGTTGGCCTTGGAAAACTATACCCAATTCAAGTGACTTCAGGCATAGAGATTAATAGGTATTAACTTCAAGTCAACTACAACACAACAACTGGTCTGGTGGTAGTCAACTTCTAAGTTTTATAAACTTGACAGAAATTGATTTTTGCTTTGTAAAAAAATAATCTAGTGTGGAATTAGTAAGTTGGAAAATTAATTAGTAAGGAACATTAAGATAACCAAACATTAAAATAACTGTGATAAGTTTAGAATTTTGCCAAAAGAAGAGTAAAAGGGGGCTCAACTCTTATCACTGAGGTTACCTACTTCATTTCATAAAAGTCATACTACTTCTGTATCAATTCAAGTCTATCTTATTCTGAAATGCCCACATTTGGCCAACCATGCCATCATGGCTGGTCTTGGGTGTAGCAGTAAAGAATATGTAGTTCTCACAGCAAATTCTAAAAAGAATTTGTTCGATGAGCTAGGATTTGTGCTGAATTCATTATCGGAACCGGAATATTTAAGTGTTTATTTAACGTTTACACTATTCAGTTACAAAAACTGCCAAACACTGCTTTGAAAGAATACATACTCTTTTCAACTTAAAATCTTAATCTTGAAATCGGTTTGTTTCTGGCAAAACAGGGAAATAACCTTTGACAGATGCTGGTGTGTTAACTATTATCATAACAATGCTTCATCATGCAATGCTGCTAGTCACGGGTCAGTATATTTAAATAAAAACAAATGTGAACAACTATAGGGCCTACATCTACATAGTGTCAGTGCGGAAGTTATTAATGTTATGATTTCTTATTTGCTTTATTGTTCAAAGTCACATTTTATGTGCGTAGGTACTTATGAACCCAATATTATTATATGTATGTCTTTACAAAGTTAACAAAATTGTTGAAAGCAGAATTTGAATCCAGGAACTTCTGCATTCAAAAGTGGGGAAAGCCCAAAGAACCAACAAGCATTCAGGCACAAATGCAAACATGAACCTACGTGTACGTACGTATTTTGAAAATTGACTTGAACTAATTCAAAGTGACCATTATTAGGCTACTTTATCATGCCAGCAATGTTAAAAATTAAAAAATACACCTTTCTTTGTTTGATCTCTATATTTGATTTAATATTTGTCTTTTGAAATGTTTATTCATAAATCATAATCATTGATTAAGAAGTTACTAATTACATGCAACAACTGCGTACTGGTGTACTTAGGATACCAGAGAATAGTATTTGTGTTGTTTAACGTTTTATACGTATGTCCAACCTATCAAACTATCAAAACTTAATAACCAACTACGGATGGGCAAATACGTTTAGCCAAATAGCATAAACGTTTTATCCTTTTTTTCAAAATTGGCGTTTAAACGTTATGAAGCCCTATTAAAAAAAATTTAAAAAAAATAATTTTAGGCAGGCGTAATTGTAATTTTGTACTGATGACCGGCCTTAAACAGCCTGGGACCCGGCACCTAGCCTGTGTTCGTGTTGGCTCCAAAAGTGATAGCAAAATCAAATTTTGTAAATTAAAAAAACAAAAAAACGTTTACACGTTTATATAAAACGTTTAAACTCTACATGCACGTTTAAACATCCCATCCCTATAACCAACCCTATCCTGTACATACAACACGTATCATGTACATGTTGATTGGTGAAATACTACTGTACTTCAATCTGTGTTTGACCTGTCAAACTTAATACATCGGGTTTGCCAAAAACGAAACCTGTTTCAAGCAGTTTATCTGAGGAACACTGTGAATTTATCATAATATAGGGCCTTCTTTACCAACCAAAGGATATAAGGCCCAAAAGGCCCTACCATTACCTATATTGAGTATATTGTTGTAGCCATACATTGATCAGACCTATTGTTGGTTGCAAGTACGTATGTCAGTGGTACATGACACATAATCAAGAGAGCTGCCTTAGAGAGCAATGCATACAACCAAGGCCACTTGCAAATCATGGTGTCAGTCAATTATAGGATTATTGTTACCTATTATTGAAAGTCAGACTGTGATTTGCAATTGATCATGATTAGGATTACAAAACCACCACCATGGAATTATGTGAGAGATTTAAAACTAGTATTGACATTAACAGCAGTCTTGTACGGTAGCCCTACCTAACTAAAGGTTTTAGTTGTGATAAGACATCCAACTTAGTATAAACAATATAAATTATAAATATATCATATACAGAATATTATAAAATGCAATGCTGGAAATGAAATAGGTAGGCCTAAAGTAGTCTCACTTTAATTTGAAGCCCAAGGACCCCCAAAAAATCCAGTTTAAATTATATATATATAAAAAAAAAAAAAAACATTAAGTCCTAGGCCTATCCGAGGAATCAAGGAACACTATGGCACTCTAGCGTAATAGTGAGGAACTAGAGAAGCGGGGGTAGGTATGCCCAACTGTATAGGAAAATGCATGATGAATCGCGTCGGTCTCCAAAAAAGAAAATACTAAGAAATATTATGATATATATTTAGTTCACCAAAATAGTAATTTAGGAAGCAATAAAAAATATAGTTACTGAATTCCATCCATTTCAACCATTTACTCATACAAAACTACCTGAAAGGAATTATCTAAACTTGACTTTTGGGTCTCGACAGTGAATGTTGACAGGCCTAGGACTTGATGTTAATTTTTTTTTTTTATAATTTAAACTGGATTTTTTGGGTCCTGGAATATTTGGAACATTATTTTATCTAGCAGATTACACCACCGATTAATGTCTGTGTTTGTTTGTAAGCCGATATCATCAGGTGTTTGAAAAATTGAATCTACCACATCGCCCTTCGTTTTGTACATTTAAATGCACCAATCTTGTTCGCCGTTCAAACGAGATTTGTAGGGCTTTGGTGCGCTGTCAAAGTAGGCCTACGTGGTTATTATATCGAGTACGCTCTACATGAAGTAATATTGTGCCAACATACAAAATTAAGTCTGGCCAGAATATTAGTATTTTAAACCAAAGTTTTGCACATCAGCTAGCATATTAACTATTTTTTAAACTTATATTTTAGTAACAAAAAATTATCAGTTTTCTTCTAGCCTTTGCTTTTTCTAATGAGTCAAACTTGACACCTATGGGTGGTTGAAACTGGTTAAGTAGGCTCAGCTAGGCTTAAATTTTCTGCACTGTGACTAGGATATGGGGTAGGCCCTACACGCACATGATGCTGTTTATGTCAATACGTTTCAGGCGCAAGGGGTTGCGCACATCACTCACAAGTTAATGGATGGATTACAAAATAACGGAGCTAACATTTGACATCTTCACTCGTTAATTGTACAGTACTCAGAAATGAAGACTTAAGCTGTGATTGTAAATGGACATTTATTGTCATGATTTTGTGATCCATCCAATAATGGGGAAATGAAGGCTGTGGGTAGCACCGAGAAAACAACATGGAACAAAGACGAGCAATCGAGTAACAACCAGCCCTCTAGTCTGGTAGTTATTTGAACAGTCATGCTATCTACAGGCTGTGTGGGTATATTGTGTTGTGTACTCATTACAGCATTAATAAGGGTGGTATGCATTATGGAAGGTACAGAGATCGTTCAGAAAAAAACATCAATGAATGGCTCAAAAACTTCAAAAAATTCTGCATTTGGATTCTAAAAAATGCTTGATCTTTCACATATACTAGATTTGCAAATGAAACAAATAAGTATTTGTGATGTGCTCTGTGAAAAGGACCATAGATCAGAAAATTTGTTATTCTTTTTTTAATGCCACAAAAAAAGGTAGGCTTAATTCTGTACATTTTTATTTTTTATGTATCATACTTTAATTTGTGACTTATAAACAAACAATTTACAATTATAATAAAGGGAAAAATGTTCGTACAATACATAAGGTGCCCTTCCCCCTAATTTTAATTTTAAAACTCCTATGAGGTGTACTGTATTTCCAAAGTAGCAAATGAGACGTAAGGTCTCTTTTACCAGAGCACATCACATACCTAATAGCTTATTCGCGGTTAAAACCTAACCAGGTAGCAGCACGGTCGTATGCCAACATGGCCGTCCGAAGGCAGATAAAAACACGGGCTGCATAGGGAGCAAGTGTTTTTCATGCTTTAAAGCATAATATTTCATTGTAAGCGTCAGTTCTAGAAGTATTTCCACTTTCCAGTAGTTGGGTACGATGGGATGGGACAATCACTTTATTTTGTAACCCTCAGCTGGAAAATAACTAGCAAAATAAGGAATTTTATCTCGTTATTTGGAGACGTGTATTTTCAGTAATTTTAACTTGATGGCAATACCGTGAATTTATTATGATTATTGGCCTTAACTTAGGCCTATATGATATGTAATATAGTATTATATCACAAATTATTTATTCTTATTTATTCCGCAGACCTCATTTTAGCAGGTGAAAAGTTTTATTTATTTATTGTTTAACAGTAACACATTGATGCATTATAGGCTGCTAAAAAAGGGCATTGCCCCATTCACATTTAGTGTCTAGCAGCCTACTCAATACTAATACTAAAACATTGCAATTAAACTAGGAAAACGCTTAGTCCCGCCGCGTTGATGGATGAGCTTTTTTGTAAGTTTTTAGTTTACGTAGGACCACTTTTCCTTTGCAAGTGCTTTTTGAATGCATTGTAGGTGATTGTTGTCAAGTTTCAATTGTTACTTGTTATTGTTATTAGAAACCTCAAAAAACTCATATTAAAACCCTTATTCTATAAATTCTGGCTAACTTTTTCAACTTTTTCTTTCAGAAAGCAATACATCACCATTACCTTAATGTCCATGTAAAATATGAACGTTGAAGCCCCACCCGTTTGGTCAGAATCGGCCCAAATGTCACGAAAATATCGCACTTAAAATAAAAAAAATACGATATTCATGAGAAATATTTCTTCGATTGTACCCAAAAACGTGACAGGTCTAAGTTCAGAGATTTCGAAGGTCAACTCCAATTTTCATCAAGATCGCATATGCCGTTTGCCCGGTAGCGTGCGAACAAACAGAAAGAAAAAAACACCCGAGCAAAATTTTTTTGGGGGGTCAGTGAAATTGAAGTCTTCGCTTCGCTCATCCAATTAATTAAAAATACATAATTAAGCGAGCGTTTCCATTTGACTCTGCCGGAAAAAATAGTCACTGGTTTTGTTTTATTTATTTATTTTTGTATGTATGTCTCGCCATAACGTTTGAACGGAGGCTCGGATCGAGTTGAAATTTTGACCATCCGCAAGCTTTGTTCCCGATTGAATGCCATTAGTTTTGTGGCAAAATCGTTCAAAAAGTTAAAAAGTTACATTAAAGTTAATCAAAGTTTTTTTTTCAAACTAAACGGCGACAAAATCTGAGGTGGCCAAATCATTTAGAATGTCCGTCCGGTCACGAATATGTTAATTTTATTTTGATCCGATAAGTAGTGTAGATGGAAATTACATTATAACAAAAGTAACGTTACCATGGCAACGAAAACTCGCACGAGGTTCGCACTATGCACTGCCACCTAGAAGTAATCAAAATACTATCGAGGAAGCAGTGTATTATTTGTTACGTTTTCCCAAAGAAATGATGTCAAGGTCCTCTAGATGGCGGTGGATTTTATCCACAAATTGAAGGTTTACCCAAATAGGCCTACCTTGGCAATAATAAATAATATTGGAAATATGGCCCCGTGGACAGCGAACGTCGCAAATTTTACAATTTTCATAAATTGCAATGTGGGTCTAGCTATAGCACGTGCTCGCTTATCAACGCGTCCAACAGAGCGTTTCCTAGTTTAATAATAGAAAACAATGTAGGCCTATGTATAGACATGTGAAAAGTGAGTTGTTATATTTTCCCCTCCCCGACTTCATTGTTGGATCCAGGGTCAGATATTATTTTAATTATCATTATTAATACAAGGTTTTTAAGCACAAGCCCGCTTTGAGGACAAAATTATTGAATGATAGCAATTGTTGTAAAAGTGTGTCTTGACATGGGATCGAACCCGCTTTTCGAACCGATAGGCACTACTCTACAAACTGAGCTATCGGGGCTTACCTTGGTAAAGGTTTGTTACAATATATTAATTATACTATTGTGATTTTTCTGTTATCCAAAGACAAAATGTAAAAGTGGTGTTGAAACCCTAAAGAGACCATGTTGTGTTTGCTGTACGAAGGCCTACATACAAAGGCCTATTAAGTTTTAGTGAGCGAGTTTGTTGCCCATCTACTGGTAATACCTACTAATCAAGGTAATTAGACGAGTCGAGTAAGCGCAGCGAACGTAGTCTACAATGCTACTCGATCGGACCTTGGTCGTGATTAAATCTGTTAAATGTTAAATGTTAAATGTCTGTCTGTCCGGTCCCATACGGCCGAACGGCCAAATGGACTGAGCTGAAATTTTAAACAGACATCCGTGACCAGATAACTGAGAACTGCTAACAAAATGAGCACAATCCGTTGCGATTTAAACCTGCAAGAAATAAAAAACTGAAAAATATGTTATAATGTATAGGAATTATTTTAACGACAATGGTTTTCATTTTGAAATAATATTTTATGTTTGTTATTTACCTGGCTGTGAAATGCCGTGTCCAAGGTTAATCGAATGTTGAACGTCAAGGTACCCCCAAATTCCGCTCGTAGATTGAGTAAACCTTGCAATATTTTCACGTATTTCGTACTGGCTATGTTTTCCATAGCCTAGTATTGTCACAGATGATGGACTACACTGCGTTATATGCATTTCAAAACATGTTAAATAATTAAAAAAATACAATCCAGAAATTACAAAATCTTTCCCGACCATTGAACCCACATCTCCCACATTTCGGCTATAAGGGCGCTTTAGCTAACTCGACTAGGGAAGCGCCAAAGTCGTTGTTAGACGAGTGAGAGAGTCATGTGTTGAGTACGCGGGAACATTTGCATTTAAGTTTGATTATAATATTCGTATAAATAATAGGGTAGGTAGCCTATTTAAATTTAGGTCATAGTTTAGGCCAAAATGCTCCACTGTAGCCTATGATAGGCTAGGGAGGCCTAAGGTAGGGGAAAAAAAAGGAATGTTACCGGGTACTCAACACATGGCTCACTCACTCGTCTAACAACGACTTTGGCGTTTCCCTAGTTTATAAACAAACTAGGTAGGCCTATACAAAAAAAAAACACTTTCCACAATATGTCAGCCCAACAACTGCTAACCACTAGGTTAACATTTAAATTTCAAGTTGTTTGGCCCATTCTGGATCCTTTTTATTTCCATGTTGTTTTACTCAGGACAAGGGAATTCAATAAGAGCAGCTGAGATTAAGTATCATGGACGATACAGACATACACCACACCACTACAGTACCAGGGGACATTAGGGTTCACTCCACAGTTTACTCCAGAGTAGTCTCGAGCTGGCAAGCATTGGTCTCATTTCGCATTGAGAGGCGAATGCATCACAATAATGATGTCCATCTCCGAACTCTTTTGTAATTAGTGCGGATCTATGAAAAGACCAGCGTACATACAATATGTTGTGTTTAGGCCTACTGATGTGTTCTTAAATGAAGGCACGAAGTTTTCTCGCAATCTTGACTTGAAAAGTAGAACTATGCCAAAAGGTAAGATAGGCCTAAAGCACAAGATAATTACCTACTTTGCAATCATAAAAAGCAGGATGAATAAAGTGTTGTTGATTGGCCGAAGAAGTCACGGAGCCAACGTGAAAACTGTGATAACGTCCTAGCAATGAACATAAAAACAAGAGTTTGACAGCAAGGTGAACTGTGGTGTGAGCTAGTGAACATGCTGGGAACATGCAAACATGCTGATGGTTCTTCATGACCACTTGCTCAACGATATCAATTCACTCACTGACAACAGCCGTGTCAGATAACTTGGGAGACTGCAAGAAACAAAAAAGTTGATTGATACTTTTTAAAATAACATCAACAAATAAAATAGTTGAGCAAGTAGTCACGCACCGTACGAAACATGCAGGATAAACCTCTTATATGAGAGGTTAGCGGGATTAGGAATAATTCAACATTCAATTGTTCCAAGAACTGACTTACAAACATTTCAATTCAATTCAATAGGAGCGTAGGCGGCTGAATATGAGAAGCTCAGGTGACGAGAGCTGGACATACGATGTGGAAGGTTCTACAGGAGTTGCCGCGACTATCGTACAGGTTCCTCCCATTCCTGAAATGTACATCACAGTGAAAGAGGGTTGCACAACAATAAAATAAACACAATAGACATTAGACAATTTGACAACTTCAAAACTCACATACCATTGGTCCATTATGTTGTGTATGCTAAGAGTGTATAGAAGAAGGCTAATAAATATCAATATCAATTAGGGCTAATTGGAAAATATTAATCACCAAATGTGCTAACGAGACACTTTACTCATTAAGTTTGTTGCAGAATAGGGATAAACGTTTACACCCTGGTCACAAAAACGTGTACACGTTTACAATAGACGATGTACAACTGAAACTTCTCCCAAATCGTGGATTTGATGGAATTCTTAAACGCTCAAAACGTGGTTTTCCGATCGCGAGCTGTGACACAGTACAGACAATACATGGCGTCACAAAACCTCTCATCACCTCTGCGCGTGGCGGTCACTGCTGTGATTGTAGTGGTCGCATAAACAATGATGTGATACCCTCTTGTCTTCAGCATTGTCTTTGTGAAGTTTGATGTCAGCAGATGTTTTGATAGTTACATCCATGTTACGGCGTTATTCAAGTGTCCCGATATATTTATTATTATGTAACTTGAAGGCCTAATGAGCGTGAGATTGTTGAATGATCTGATATGGAATTCGGCGCAGGTTGGGGGGGGGGGCGGCTTAGAGATAGCGGCGAACAAGGCTTGACCTTGAGCGAACTGTAGGATATCGGTTGCACTCGAGACAAAACAGATGCCAATGCACCAAATTTCGTAATCGGAGCACAGAAACACTAGAAAATGAGTGTTCTGCCCGATCGTAATGACGTTTGACTGTAGGCCTACGAGTTTGCGATGACTCAAAGCTGCCGATGTGAATACGGGAAGGGTGTTGAAATTCGAGAATACTCGCGCATATGAATGAAACAATGACTGTAAGTTGGTTCTTGAGAAAACACAGTTCTGCTGGTCACACACAGGATAAAAACAGCATATAAAATAAAAATCGTTTACTGATCAAGGCAAGGAAAACTGGTAAACGACAAAACGTGTACCGGTGTACACGCCTTGAGGAGTGTACACACATACCATCCATATTGCAGTTGTTTTACGATCTTTATTTGTGTTGTGTGTTTTTGGCATTAGGCCAGGGTTGTCACCAAGTTATGTACCGGGTATTATTTTTATCCTTGAAAGATACCTTAAACAATCCAGAGAAATCCTTAAAAATAGCTATTTAGTATTTTGTGTATTAGGGCCTATTAGGCCTACGTGAAGGAATGATTGAAATTTTCAGGATTTTTGGTGAATTTAACTTAACAGTACTGCGAGCATAGGCCTAAGAATCCGAATTTTCTTAGAATATACAACTGTATCAATGTTTTAGTTTTTGCCATTGTGTCTCATTCTTGCTGGGTTTATTAATATTATTAGTTATTACTGATTACTACCCGGTGCCATTGATGTTTTTATTACCCACTGTTGATCGCTTTTTAGGCTGTATTAAAAATAATGATTGAATTTCATGTATTTTTAACTATAGTAGGTAATCCTAAGATTTTGGCAAAAATCCTGGAATCCTTTAGAGTTTAGACACCTTAAAAATCCTTGAAAAAGGATAAAAATTCTTGAAAGTGGCAAGTGGCAACCCTGCATGATTAGGCCATGTGAAAAGCATGGATTGAAATATGCCAGCCCGTCAGTGTAACGCAGACATCAATTTCGGCGGCGGGAACTGTGTTTTTCATTTTCTTTTTGTGTCCTTGGCATCGAAATTAGGCTTAGACCCAAGCCCTACTGTACTGGTACGTGAAAACTGTCAACTATTTAAAAAAGCCATAAAAGTAACTTTTTAAAACCAAAACAACAGCCTTTTGCTAGTAGTATTGCAATTTGCAATGCAGTACCACCCAATCTGTTATCTGTGGCAGTCCGCAGTAGGCCAACCAACTGTATCATCTGGTGATCTGAAAAATTTCAACACTCTTGCATCCATAGGCCCAAGCATACTATAATGCTCTGAGCGCCTGGGTGTGAGCCCCGTAAGTATATTTACAGGTGCTAGCGTTGAGCTGGTTTGTATTCCGTTCAGAATCTATGCTATTTCCTCTGGAAGTTTTCATTTTCACTCACTTTGCGGTTGACCATATCGGAACTCATTTAATGGCAATTCTAGACCAATTGTTGCTGTGGAAATAGCGTGTTTTATTTAGACCTTAGCCTACATTATTGGTGTGAGTGAGATAGGATCCAACAGCTTACCTTCGCCAAGTGATGGTGGCTGCTGAATTTCTTGCCGCACGGTCGTCTCCCCTCTGTGGGCCGGGCATGTGCAGCGACCTTTACTTTCATTTTGTCTTTAGGTTTAGTGCTCCTCGGTCAGTGTTTCAAGACGGGTCGGAAGAGTATCCAGTGGACAACCTTAGAATAACCCCTGGAGGTACGTTTCATGTTGCTGTTGGTAGACCTACTGAAGACTCTTCGGGCAGATGAAGGACTAGAAATCAGCTCAGTAAGCAGTTGTGGTAGCGGCTCCCGGTTAACCCATGGTTGCTATGTAATGCAATAGGTTGCAATCTGTAACAATAATGATAAATAAATACCTAGCCTAAATAAATAAATCCGTATTTAGAGTCTACCCACTCAGTCGCATTTAACTGATTTTCAGTGGGGGAGAGTAAACCAAAGCGACCAAGCCAATCCTTTAGACCTCGACGCAATCAACGCGTGAATGATAGCCAACCAAGGATCGATATTTTTAATAGGAAATATAGCAACACAACAATGCGAACACCCGCGGATTAACGCCAGAATCAACAAGGCCGATTCAGAACAACTTTAAATTTATTATGTGCCTCGTTGCTAGGACGGCTCCAAAGTCACCGTTTGCAAATTCCTAACACAAGAACTGATGGACTTAAGTCCAAGTTAGAAGTTAAAAAACTTGACTTTAGCGGGAATCGAACCCTGGACGGGCCGGACCTTCTGCATTGGAAGCAGGTAGGCTAGCCACAAGACCAACAAGCCAAACAAATCTTTTTTTCTTTCACAATATGATCCTACTTTAAACCACGACCATCAATCAGTTGCAGTATATCCCTGTTTAATTTTGATTTTGTATGAGAAATGTGTTCTTGTGCCCACATTTGCATTATTATGTTCTCATGCGTCTAGCTGCCCAATGGAGGCATGCTTCCATGAATTTATGAGAAATATATTAAAGGCCCTTAGAAGTACAAATAAAAAAATTACCCTGGAAGTATGTTTCATGTTGCCATTGGTAGGCCTACTGAAGACTCTTCCGGCAGATGAAGGACTGGAAGTCAGCTCAGTAAGCAGTTCTGATAGCGGCTCCCAATAACACACAATAAGTTGCAATCTGTAACAAAAATAATTTATTTTTATTTTACAATTATTGATTGATTGGATATAGGTGCAACCAGATAAGGTGGCGGTCGCCGAGGGATCGCAGCACTGTTGTCCACGCACTATGGCCACAGGATCGGCAAAAAGTAAATAAAATAACGGTCTCTAAAACTGCTTTCGGAGAAAAACACGACTATTTTAAAGCCAAGCCTTGCCCAATATATCCTAAAAATCAAGTAGTATTTATGAAGTGTACTAAATAAAATCAAGACATTTTGATGCTCCTAAACATTGACATCACATCTGGCTAGGTTGGCATTATAAACAGCTGGAACTTTGGACACACCATTACCAACAAGGCACAAAAACACTTTCGTAATCGTGATAACTTAAAAAAATTATTTCGCTAAAATACTGACTCTGTGGGACGAACTACTTTATTCACAGCTTATAAAATGTTGATTTATGTTATAACATATCACGATAACATGACCAAATACGGTAGGCCCTACCTAATGCCAGTTGTGTGTAAATTGTCAACGTTGGCGTCCGTGCTCTCGCTTGACCTTGACGGCCGCCAGCTTATCTGGTTCCACCTATATTGCTTAACGTCTCAATTTACAATTATTAGGCTACAATCCCACATTTGACTCACTACCATCAATCAGAGAGAGAGAATAAATTAGAATCAACAATGCTGGATCTGAACAACTTTTAATCATTTAGGTAGGCCTACTGGTAGGGCCCCGTAGGTGAATTATTGCTTAGACGTAGGGTAAGGTAGATCATAACTCTCAAGTCACCACAGTGTGCATAGGCCTAGGGCACTAGAAGTAGTACCCTTAGACCATGTGAATAGGCCCTACCAGAACTAAAAGTTAACAAACTTCTGCCTGAAATGGGAATCCAAGCGGCTTAATAGGCTTAAGTCTACTCAAGCAGCTCACACAACACAATCCTTACAGCATCGCATGCAGCTGTAGACGCAAAAGATTCACGTTATTGCAAAAGCTCTAAGCAGCAAAACCATGGAGAAAAGGAAAGCAGGGGGCGGAGGCCTAGACCTACCCATTTTATTATTTTAGTATCCCGGTCCCACAGACCTTTAGGGTCGATCAACAATATCTCAAACGAGGCCCTGCAACGACGGTAAAGGGAATATTGGCCATGATTTAACATTGCCCGGTAACTATAATGGTAACGGGAAGCTATTGTTGGGCTATCTATGAAAAAGTATTAGAAATTGTTGTTCACACACAACTATTGACATATTGTGAAGAAAACAACATATTTCACTCGAACCAATCTGGGTTCCGAGGCCACCATTCGTGTGAAACGGCTCTTCAATTAGTAATTAACAAGTGGTTGAATGACAGGGACAAGAAGAAACACACTATTATAGCATTTTTAGATTTTAAAAGAGCGTTTGAAACAATAAACAGGTAACGACTAATAAATAAACTAAATCACTACGGCATTGAAGACTCAGCACTCAAATGGTTTAAAAGTTATTTAAAAAATCGAAAACAAAAAACTACATTTAAAGGTAAATCATCGGAGAAAATAAACAATGAAAATGGTGTACCTCAGGGTTCAGTCCTTGGCCCATTATTGTTCATTATTTATATCAATGATATCTGTAATAGTTGGATGAGCGAATCGAAGACTTCAATTTCACCGACCCCCCTAAAAAATTTAGCTCGGGTGTTTTTTTTTTTTGTTTTTTTTTTGTTTTTTTTGTTTGTTTTTTTGTCTGTTTGTTAACTCTCTACCAGACAAACGGCTTATCCGATCTTGATGAAAATTTGACAGGACCTTCGAAATCTCTGAACTTAGAGGTGTATTGTTTTTGGGTACAATCGAAGAAATATTTCTCATGAATATCGTACTTTTACGATTTTTTTCGATTTTTAGTGCGATATTTTCGTGACATTTGGGCCAATTCTGACCAAACGGGTGGGGCTACAACGTTCATATTATACATGGACATTAAGGTTATGGTGATGTAGTACGTTTTGAAAAAAAAAATGAAAAAGTTAGCCAGAATCCATAGAAATAAAGCTTTTAATATAAGTTTTTTGATTTTTTGTGCGATATTTTCGTGCCATTTGGGCCAATTCTGACCAAACGGGTGGGGCAACAACGTTCATATTATACATGGACATTAAGGTTATGGTGATGTAGTACCTTTTGAAAGAAAAAGTTGAAAAAGTTAGCCAGAATCCATAGAAATAAAGCTTTTAATATAAGTTTTTTACGGTAAATAATACCAATTGACAAGAAACAAAAGAAACTTGACAACATTCACCTACAATGCGTAGGCAGCAAAACAAAGCACTTGCAAAAGTAAAGATATCCCAAGCAAACTTTAAACTTTAAAAAGCTCATCCATTAACGCGGCGGGACTTTAGCGTTTTCCTAGTGTAGACATATTTATAAACCTGTTTGCTGACGATACAATAATCTCATTTTCATGTTATAATTTAGAAGATTTAGTTACTGTTTTAAACCGCGAATTATCAAAACTGTTTAGGTGGCTGACTGTAAATAAACTCATGCTGAATACTGCCAAATCGAAATGCATGATTATTGTAGGTAATAAAAATGAACGCTATGATCAACAAAATATGGCTAATGTAACTATAAATGGCGAGACTATTGGCATAGTTGATGAAATGAAATACTTGGGTGTAATTTTAGACAATAAGCTAACTTTCTCTAACCATATAGCATATATAAGAAAAAAAATAAGTAAAAAAATAGGATTTCTAACTAGAATTGGCAAACACTTATCATCATGGTCACTGGAACTTGTATATAAAACCATAATCCAACCCACTTTGATTACTGTAGTACGGTCATGTATGGGATCAAGGAGGCTGACAAATCAGCCTTACAGTAGGCCTATTTACAAAATAAAGGTATGAGAGTGATACTAAAGTGTAATAGATACACTCAGATTGAGTTGATGCTGGAAGTTCTAAAATGGATGTGTGTACGTAAACGACTAGAATATAATACATTAATTTTTGTGTACAAACTGAAAAACAATAATTTACCGGTTTATTTTTCAAATTTCATGTTGTATAATAATGATGTACATAATTACGACACTAGAAACAAAGATAATTTTAATCTAGGACAAAAAAACAAAAAATCAACGCAGAAATCTGTGTTTTTCTTTGGTCTAAGAATATTTGATGAATTACCAAAGGCAATAAAATGTATAAATAACCTGTCGTTGTTCAAACGTAAATGTACTAAATATATTTTAAGTATGCCTATGTAGTGAGTGGGTAGCAATATATTGAATAATATAATTGATGTAATGTATCTAACAATGTATACAATAGCATTATGCTAAATAAACAATGCTTACTACTTAGGCCCGTTTCCACCAAATGGATGCTAAACTCAAGTTTAACTTAGCTTTGCTTATCTTTAAACTTCAGTTTAAACCATGACCCATTCCACCACATTTTATTCACCTCCGTTTTGCTAAGCGGAGCTTATTTTGTAAGGATGTCTGTGATTGGTTCTTCAAAAATCACGTGATTTTGTCTCCACGGTCAGCTGTTGAACAAGACAGTGACGACACACTGACAACATAACCTATGAAAAATGAAAATACGTTCGCGTGGTACTAACTACTCGGAGAGTGAGGAAATCTTGCTCTTACAGGTTGTTGAACAGTATAAACACGTATAAACAGGTATAAAGACGTAATAGAAAATAATAAAACCGATTCCACATCGTCACATCATCAAAATCACAGCTTGTTATATGTGGAATCGAATATCGTACTGGCGGTGAGTCCAGTTTAAGTTGTTAAACCGCACCCCAGGTAGGGTTTAGTTTAAGCTCGGTTTAAACTCGAGTTTAGTTCTGGTGGAACGCATTTTCAAGCTAGGCCTAACCGAGGTTTAACAAAATTAAACTCGAGTTTAAGACTTGGTGGAATCGGGCCTTACTTACTTAAAAATTGTAGCGCGGCCCTTAGGTTAGCCACTAGTTCTAGCTAGGCTAGCCTAGGCCTAGGCAAATCTCGATACAACTAGCCCTAGGTACTAAGTAGAGCCTAGCCTAAAGTCCTTTGCAAGTAAAGAACGATCCCAGGTATCAAGAAATTTCCCCTCCTCGTTACCACCTCCACTCGGCACGGGTGACAGTGCTCGCGAGGCGTTGGAATGCGGTAGGCCGCATGACCATTCATCCAGGTGTCATTGTTAAGAACGCAATTTTTTTAATTGGTTAAAATGTTATAATTTCTCATTTATTTTCAAATATATGGAATAATCATGTAAAATTAATATGAAATAAACTTTGTATTTTTAAAATCGCATGAAAACTGCCGTAATTAGAGTTAGTTGTAACTTCATGGTTACGATCCGAAAAATTACGGCAGGCAATAATTACGGCAGTTTTCAAGCTATTTTAAAAATACAAAAATTTTTTATATTAATTTTCGTGATTATTCCATATATTTGAAAATAAATGAGAAATTATAACATTTAAACTACTTACAAAATTGCTTTTCTTAACAATGACACCTGGATGAATGGGTCATGCGGCCTACCGCATTCCAACGCCTCGCGAGCACCGTCACCCGTGCCGAGTGGAGGTGGTAACGAGGAGGGGAAATTTCTTGATACCTGGGATCGTTACTTGCAAAGGACTTTAGGCCTAGGCCTAAAAACCTATGACACCTGATGCTGGGTCTGGACAGAGGCCTAGCCTAGCTAGTCTTAGGTAGGGGCCTAGGCCTAGGCCTAGGCTAGACCAATTCTGTATAGGCCGGCCCTATTTCATATTATTTCTAAACTACAAATTCCAATCAATGGCATACTAGGCCTAGGCCTAGCCTAGCCAAATACCAGCATGGGCCTAGACTAGGGGCTAGGCCTACGCCGACACCGGCTTAGGGGCCTAGGCCTAAGCCCTTCTTAAAATAATAGCCTAAATAGCCTTGCACTTTAACAAGGAGACTAGAATGATTTATTTCAGGAAAATATTATTCAATGAGGTACATTACCATTATAATATGAGTTAAATAGGAACAGGCACGAAGGACATTGGACATTGATCGAAAATCTCAAAATGAGGTTATGATCAAGGTCATAATTAAGAATTCGCAGTCTGGCATGCATCTGGGTGACAAGCCTCGAAAGTGCGGGATAATTTAAAGATACACAAAAAGTAGCTCATCGAGGCGTTAGCAGTTAGCGGTTGGATATCAGCCACCGGCGGTCGTGAATGAAATATATTTTCCAAAACTAAAACCATACTATAATCTGGAGTGGACAGATCTAGTCACAAGCATGAAGGGAGGGGGGGGGGAAGGGGGAGGAGAAGGCAGGTTTTAAGTTCTAGGAAAACTAGGAAAAGGAAAATAACATTTTGTATGAAAATTTAAACGCCTTTTCAAGTAATTGTGTGTGAGTGGGGGGGGGGGGGGGGGGTGATGAGTAGACGTTTACCAAACATTCGTGTTTTTACTGAGAAAACCGACAAACAAATCTTCAGTCAGGAAGGATGGCGGCGAGCGGGTCTGCATACCATTGTATTGATAGTAAAATGGAAGTTGACTTTATGACCTGGCCACAGTGGAGTATTCAGGAAAGGAATTCATAAAGGGGGGAGTTTGATGCACCGAAGGCGAAACTTCTCGGTTCTTCTTCGGCAAAATAAAATCTTTATGTTTTTTGTTTAAGTAACAAAAAAACTTCACCTTCGAAAGTTCTTTTCGATTGAAAGTCCTTTATACTTAAAATAGCAACGTGGGAATTTTGGTGAAAATCTTTGCGTTTTAAAGCATCACACACAATGAAAAACTTTTTACCTACTAAAATCCTGTTTTTAATCCGAAAGTTTTCTTTTTCAAGGTCATTTTTGTGAAAATCTGCGTTTTAGCATCACAGTAACCAACTTTGTATCTACTAAAATCCTCTTTTGGTAAGATGGTAATTTGCCTTTAGATTGCGAAAAAACGATCATTCTATATTCTCCATTGAAACGTTAAAGTGCATTTTCATAATTTTTTGGCAAAAGGGGTGGGTGGTTCCCCCCTATCCACTCCTTGGATACGCCACTGCACTTGGCTACATCAAAGACGAGTGACAAGATCGAAAATATGTGAACAATGCACTACAGTTAAATAAATGGCGCCAGAAATCCGCCATCCACTTCTTGCCTTCGCAGTTACGACAACTACTCAATACGCAAAGGCGTGTCTTTTGTACAGTCGGTTCAATAAAATGCAGACATCTACAATTAAAAATTAAATTATTTATTATTTATCCATTGCAGAAATACAATCAACCGCAATATACTGACTTATTTTGAGTCAATATGCTATACACAAATAAGCATTTGAAGTAGAAATAGACCCGTTACCGGCCAGTACCGTGAAGGTCTAACGGGTCTGTGTCCTGATTTCAAGTTTCCAACACTTGTTTTGACAGAACAGTTTTGACCTTGAGGGTGACAGGTGAGATAAGTCGGATTAGTGGCCCTACGTCTTTTACCGCATACGTAGGAAGGCTATATACACAGAAAATTTCAACAATAGTTTTATACAGTTTTGATTGTAGGTCCATGCCTACTTTTATTTCAAACTTTTCACATAATGGAAGGATTGATAAGTCTACTATTACGCAAGACCTACTTAACCTTTGAAGAAAACAGGCCTACCCTAGCCTATTGGTCTGGAGCCTTCTAGGTAGGGGGGTTAGTAGGGCCTGGGTGTTAATTTCAATAACAACCATAGGGCTAAACCTATTACACTTTTCTTCATCATGTCAGAATCTTATGACTTTTTGTTCAAGTTCCTTGTGATTGGAAGTGCAGGCTCTGGTAAATCATGTATTTTGCACCATTTCATTGAAAACAAATTTAAAGATGACAGTAGTCACACGATTGGAGTTGAATTTGGGTCTAGAATAATAAATGTGGGTGGTAAATCTGTCAAGTTGCAAATTTGGGATACAGCCGGTCAAGAAAGATTCAGGTCCGTTACACGCAGCTATTATCGAGGGGCTGCTGGAGCCCTACTAGTGTACGATATCACAAATCGAGAGTCGTTCAATGCATTAGGCAACTGGCTGTCTGATGCTCGTAACTTGGCTAGTCCAAATATCGTAATTCTACTCGTTGGCAACAAGAAGGACCTGGATGCAGAACGACAAGTTACCTTTCTTGAGGCAAGCAGATTCGCACAAGAAAACGGTATGTATGATTAAACTTAAATTAGGCTATTTGAAGCCTAAATTTTTTGGAATTATGTGTTGTTAGGCCGACTTGTTTAACTAATAATTATTGTTACACAATTGTTTCAGATTTGATGTTTCTTGAAACAAGTGCAAAAACGGGTGATAGTGTTGAAGAAGCATTCCTCAAGTGTTCCAAAACTATTTTGGCAAAGATCGAGACAGGTAGGCCTAGGCATTATATTCTATCTAGCTCCTGGTTTATGGGGTAATTGTTCTTGGAAGGTTGTGCTGTGCTAGAACATGAGCAGGTACTAATCGTCCCCTATTGTGTGGCAATAGTTTTCGTCCCTGTTACAATCAAGCGGTCTAAAGTTTGTGAAACCCTTGTACAAACTATTAGCCAACTATAACTCCCATGTTGGATCAGTAGGGTATTCAGTAGGTACATGTTGTTTTTTCTGTTGACCAGTTGGCCTACTACCGTCCCATATACAAAAATGTATGGGTGTGGGCATGTAAATATTCCATGTGGGGCATATTATGTTTATCTACAGACTCACAGGTGTTGAAAACATAGTCTTAAGTCCTACATTTTCCATTATCACTAAAGTGTATGACTGCCTATACATAAAATCACTGACGACGCTAAGGGGTCTAGTCAGGTGCTAGCCCCCCATTTGCTTCTCTTAGTTTTATATCAAATAAAATGTGTCCCGTTTTAATTCCGTACAAAATATTTTCTCATATTGGCCTAAAAATGTTTTTTTTTGCAAGAAATTGACGGATAGGTAATCACAAAATGGTGCTAATGGCAAACAACAATACTAGGCCTATGTAGCCTAATATAGCTTCGATGTCATGTGGTTAGTGGAAGAGGAGCTTAATCTTTGTTTCACTGATAACTATATTTTCTTACCGGCATGTACTTTTAGCAAAAGCAACATTATTGGCAAGTGCAATCATTATCTGTGAAATATTAAACACTCTAAAAACTGAAATCGAGCTATTACCCAGTGCTATACAGCGTCACAAAGAAGAAGAAATATCCACCTTGCTACAGCTTGTGCATTTTCTAGATGGCTATAAAATTACAATTTGGGAAGTGCTTATTATCTCTCCCCTCATAGTAATTAACTATGACTTCCTCAAGCCAAACCACCATAATCCTGCATTAAGACAGTGAATCCTATGAACAATACAATTTCAATTTAATTTTAATCATATTTTAATTTGAAAAATCAATCTCAACTCTTGGTTTGAACGGTTTACAGACCCCGACCTAGATATATTCCGATATGTGATTTACACATTGGTAGAGGTAGTGAAAAATGGTTATAACGAAATTCGCGAATTTTTTTAAATGTCCTTTTTAGTGCCTAAAATGTAATATTGTCGACGAATTACATCATTTTAGAGATGGAAAAAACACATTTGAAATCGCGAAATTCGCGAAATCTCGTGTATAGCGCGAAATAACGAACGAAATTGTATGAAACTGGTCAAAACGCGAATTAACTCGCGAAATTGAACCGTTTAGAGTGCAAAATGTAAGGGATGGTGGAGGTGCCGGTCCAGTTTTGGTGGAGGTGCCGGTCCAGACTGAATATTACGCGTGCGGTAGGCGGTACAGTCATCAAACAGTCAACGCAACGCGCGCGTCACGGGCTTCACGGAAATAGACCGCGGAAATAACGGCGCGTATATAGCTCCGCGGAAATAGTCCACCAAAATAACAGTGCATACAAATATTTTTTTTTGTTGGGAATCGACTCTGAATCGATTTTTTAGGTCACAATGATCGATTTTAACCTTTTTGTAATCGATGTCATCCCTAACTTAAGGGGCTCCGTTTTTTTTTTTTTTTTTTTTTTTTTTTTGATTTTTGATTTTTTTGAAACGTTTTTGACAATTTTTCGAAATCGCGAAAAACGCGAAATTTGGGTTTTTTAAAACGAAATTTGCGTTTTTATATCACCATTTTTCATTACCTCTACACATTGGTATCAAAGACCGGGGCGTGAGCCCGGATATTCCGCTTTCCGGGCAGGGGCGTCATATATAATACTCATTTTAATTTTTAACGTAGCCCGCTTAAAGCCCCCACCTTAGCCTCCCTAATTTTAGAGTCCTGGTGCTGTGCCTGCATAAAATAGGTAGGCCTACATTAAATAGATCCACTGGCACATGCTAAATTAGTTTGAGTGCAAAGTACTTTCAACAGTAAAGAAATACGTATCACAAACATTCTGAAGCAATTTCTTCAAGATGACCACAGAATGCTTATTTCATTGTTCATCCATTGCCCCTGATCTTTTCTGTTTATTGCTTCCCTGGAAGAAGACAAACTTGGTACTCGGCCATATAATTATCTTGAAGTCACCACCTGTGTTTTATTGCAGGAGATCTAGATCCGGAGAGGATTGGATCCGGCATTCAATACGGTGATACGAGTTCCCGTCGACTACAGAGAGAAACTAGCGGCAGAAGACAACCAGACTGCATTTGTCGAATGTGAATAACGACCAGTATTGCCTGATAATTTAAATATAGAATAGAATAGATGTTATGGCTCGTTCACATATAATTATAGCAACAAAAATTTACTTTTGAAAATTACTGAAAAATGATTATATAAAACTTTTACATGAATCCATCCGACAATCACTGATGGTTGAATTTAGACTAGACTGGTCAGTAGTCAATCATCCATATTGTTTTTAAAAAAAATTAGCACATTATTACAGTATCTTCAGCAGGGCCGTATTAAGGCATAGGCTAAGTAGGCTAGAACCTGGGGCGCCGGCATTTTGGGGGGCCAAAGCGCCCCCCACTAGGCTCCGTGGGCGAGGCGTCTAACTCCTAACAAACAACAACTAACAACTTAAAAATTATCGACGAAAGAATGCTAAATGTAGTAAAATGCCACCATTTGCAATGTAAAAAATCAAAATTTTCTGGGGCTATGCGCCCCAGACCCGTACTAGCTGGGAGGCATCCCCAACAGAGCCCCCATTGTACCAGAATTCATATTTTTTCCCGAACCATTGTTTCATGGGCAGTTCTAAAAGTGTTTTATTGCCCCCCACCCACCCCTCTACATAAATGCACTTCCTTCGCTACGTACAATTTTTTAAGTTTAAATTACGATGACGTCATTGACACTTTTGCTAAAGAAAATGGGGGGGGGGGAACGCTTGCCAATGCCTGATTTGCGCGACTACAACGGACGAGACTACTATATGGCCAGGGAAATTATGTACTATGGTGATCAAGTTGCATTGCTTGTTACTAGTAGTTACCTTCTTTTTCTTTCTAAGCTAAAATGCACGCATATTATGTTTTTCAGCTTGTTGAAATAAGGGGGGGGGGGGCGTATTTTTGTTTTAGCCTATGGGCGCCAAATGTCTTAATCCGGCCCTGATCTCCAGGCTTTTGCATATGCCCCAGATTATGGAAATTGCCCATTTGAAATTCAACAAACTTTTGTGCAAACATACCATATACGGTAGGCCTAGGCCTATATGACTTGTAGTAATTTCACCAACTTTGATGTAAAAATAATTGTGTGGGAATTCATTGTGGCCGACTTGGCAATTTGATTTCCATAAGGTATATAGGCCTACACTAATTGTCTAATTGGGTGTGAACGATGCTTTGGATGCTGTAACATAGCTTACATTATAAAAGTTCCAATGCAAAGAAAAAATAAAAAATGTCTTGTAACCATAAGTTTTAAGCTGAAAAAACTGTTGTCCAATCTGCAAGGTAGAAGGTACCACAAATTTAACTTATTATCTACTATTTATTTTTATTTATTATGAATTTTTTAGTAGGTCTGTCCTATAGAAGACTAGAAGTAGGTATAGGCCTACCCCTACTTAGTAACGTTTATAACTTTTTATACACTTAGATGCACTTACTTGTCAGACTGAACTGCTAACTTCATATTACAATTTCTGAACTTCTTGGTTTTTCTGTCCAACTCTACCTTATTTTAGTTATGAACACATTTTCCAAAATATAACACCTAAAACTATTTCAACACTTTCTGGTTGACTGTCGATTTCGCCACCTATGTAGATAATGGAAAACTACACTACATTATATCGCACCATGTGGTTTTCCAGCGCAAAAAAATACTTGATCCATAATATTATTTTATCAATAACAGTAATTTTAGAATTATTCCGCTTGTTGTTTGATAGTACTATACATAATTGTCGTAACATTTGCTCCGACTGGGGATTAAATCCACAACCCATACCAATTGGTAAAGTTCTGCATAGGTTTGGTTTTGATTCATTGACAAGTCTGAGCAAAGTTTTACTACAAGTTCAGTTAAGTTTTATTGGCATCCATTCTATATAAAAGTCCTACCGTACCTACAAATAATTGAAACTAGAATATAAATTATAATGTTCTAATACAAGGAATGGTGGCCTGTGGAAGATGACAGCTTACCTTAAAAACAATAGCTAAGTTGTCATTTAAAAAAAACTGACGAAAGAGGTTGATTAACATTTAAAATATTGTAAATTTTGTTTTATTTTGAGTAGTGTAAGGTATAGTCATGATAAAATCATGATCTTAAACCTGACCTACTCTAAAATTCTTTCATCATTGTTATAGCTAAGTTGCACTTATAAAATCAATAAAGTAGCCGAGACCGAGACATTTCAACACAACTAATCATCTAGAGGCCATATTATCACCGAGTGTGCGTTGATAGAGGTAACAAATTAAGAGTCCACTAGTACTACTCTAATTAGATAATATTTTAATAAAATCAAGGATAACTTGTGCATTGTTTTAAACTATTTTTTCTGAAAAAATCTGTGCAACATGGACACTGGACAGATGTTTGTATAAAAAATTGAATAGTGGTGAAGTGCGTAGTGCATTTCAAGAGTACGAGTACAGTATCCATTAACTGCAAAGATTATGCACACAATGTCGTTAGAGCTAGAGAGAGCTTAACCAGGTAGGTATACATATTACACTGTCACTAGGTATAATCATGCAGCACATGGTTTTCACAGTTAAATGAAAATGAAAGCCAACATGGCTTTATTTGTTTGTACTATACATTTTATCTTACGAATTACGATTCAAGCTGGAAAGTCAAGCAGTGTGCAATGACATTGGCTGTCAACCAAAATTGTCTTTGTTTTTACTTTAGTATGTGATGTATGATATTTCAGAACTTGTTCCGTCTTTTAAGTGTTTCAACAAAATGTGTACGTATTTCACTTGTCCTACTGTTGTTTCTTATAGCCATGTTCTACTTTCACATTATGTAATATTGTATACAGAACCTACTTATGTAGTTAAAAATACAATAATCTAACACTCATAAAACAATCCTTCTCATTTCCGACAAGAAAGACCAAATTTTTCTAACCCACTAAAGGCTCCAAAAATAAGCACTAAGCGGAGTTGTTAAGTAGAAATATGCTATAATAACAGCTTACACAGTAATCCACTATAATATTAGAGTATGAACACATAGTTGTGGTGCAAATTTGCCATTACTTAAGATAAAAAAAGCAATTGACCAGGGATCCAGGGATTTAGCAGTCAGCAACAAAATTACAAATTCCATAATTGAGGGGCCGCGAGCATAAAAGTGCCAAAAATTGATTTGAGATACGAGCAGTTGCGGCAACATTGGCAAAGCTAGAAGCCACGTGTAGACAACTGCAAGGTAATACAATATTCTTTCAGTGTAGTGCTATTTGTGCACAAATTGGTGAACTCAAAGTATATTATGACTTTAAATTGATCGGCGGGACCACAGCTGAACTGGGTAACGCCTTAAGACAGTTTATGCTTGTGGCCCCACAATTACTCGTTACTTTGGCAAATGTTGGCCTCGTGCATCGTTTTTAATGCCATTTCAAAACGTCAAAACGGAATTAATAACCCATTTAGGATGAAAACGGAATAAAATCTTATTTGAAGTTTTTCTTTTGTTAGTTAGTTAGTTGGATGAGCGAAGCGAAAACTTCAATTTCACTGACCCCCAAAAAATTTAGCTCCAATGTTTTTTTTTTTTTTTTTTTGTATTTTTGTCTGTTTGTTAGCAGGATTCCGGGCAAACGGCATAAGCGATCTTGATGAAATTTTGAGGGGACCTTCGTTTTAGAGAGGTGTATTGCTTTTGGGTACAATCGAAGAAATATTTCTCATGAATATCGTACTTTTACGATTTTTTTCGATTTTTAGTGCGATATTTTCGTCACATTTGGGCCGATTCTGACCAAACGGGTGGGGCTACAACGTTCATATTTCACATGGACATTAAGGTTATGGTAATGTGGTACCTTTTGAAAGAAAAAGTAGAAAGAGTTAGTCAGAATCCACAGAAATAAAGGTTTTAATATGAGTTTTTTTAGGTTTATAATACCAATTAACAAGTAACAATAGAAACTTGACAAACAATCACCTACAATGCATTCAAAAGCACTTGCAAAGGAAAAGTGTAAACAAACGCAAAAAACGCAAACAAAAAACTTACAAAAAAAACGCTCATCCATCAACGCGGCGGGACTTTAGCGTTTTCCTAGTTAGTTAATGTTGTTTTAGGGCACTCAACAGTAGAGTTATCAGTGTCCATGTCAATTGTATTGGAATCTTCCAAATTTTCTTTTTCCATAATTGTGGATTACCACCATGTTTTCTTCCCTCCAAAGGGAGGAACGCAAGGGAAGACGCAGGGGGTTAATGGGAAGGAGTGAGGATGTTGGATAGAATGGGTTAAACTGGGTGGGAACGGAAAAGTGCTCGTTGCAGAGAGGGCCGGCAAGTATGGAGAAGAAAAAGTGAAAGAAGAAAATAAACATGAGTAAGGCTGTGAATGAAGAAAGGTTAGATAAAAAGTTGCGCGAGAGCTCGCTCTGCAACACGCACCCCAACCGGCCAGAGCTCGCCCTTAATTTTTGGGAATACACTACTCCCCTACTCACAGGCCAAACCACGTGAAGGTAGCGAGTTGGACTTTGAAGGCCCTTGAATAGATTTAAGTGTCCCTTACATTTTAGCCATTTATAATACAAAACGTGGTTCAAAATCACAAACTAATGATTTCCCCGTCTAGTTGACCATTCTGTTCATTGAGTAGTAGCCCTACCGATATCAGTTGAACAAATATTTGGATGGTAAGTTTTCGACACTTTGTTGAGTTTATGTGTTTATGTGTGTATGTCTGTGTGTTCGATGCGCAGGGGCCAAACTACTCGTCCAATTTTGCCGAAATTTCACACAAACGTCAAGGACTAATTGATAGTGTTGTTAACATGGACAGCAAAATTTGCAGGATCCAAACCACAAAAAATTAAACAAATTACTACTTTATTTTTTTAAACTTTAAGTTCGCTTTGTAAAAAAATACCCTTTCTCAACAATGTTACCACTACGTATTAATTAAGCGAGCGAAGCGAGCGTTTCCATTTGACTCTGCCGGAAAAAATAGTCACTGTTTTTTTTTTTTTTTTTTTTGTATGTCTCGCGATAACGTTCGAACGGAGGCTCGGATCGAGTTGAAATTTTCACCATCCGCAAGCTTTGTTCTCGATTGAATGCCATTAGTTTTGTGGCAAAATCGTTCAAAAAGTTAAAAAGTTACATTAAAGTTAATCGAAAGTTTTTTTTTCAAACTTCACGGCGACAAAATCTGAGATGGCCAAATCATTTAGAATGTCCGTCCGGTCACGAATATGTTAATTTTATTTTGATCCGATAAGTAGTGTAGATGGAAATTACATTATAACAAAGTACGGTTACCATGGCAACGGAAAGTCGTGCAGCTTTTTTGGCTCATGATAGCGGTCGAACGGAGGCTCGGATCGAGTTGAAATTTTCACCATCCGCAAGCTTTGTTCTCGATTGAATGCCATTAGTTTTGTGGCAAAATCGTTCAAAAAGTTAAAAAGTTACATTAAAGTTAATCGAAAGTTTTTTTTTCAAACTCAACGGCGACAAAATCTGAGATAGCCAAATCATTTAGAATGTCCGTCCGGTCACGAATATGTTAATTTTATTTTGATCCGATAAGTAGTGTAGATGGAAATTACATTATAACAAAAGTAACGTTGCCATGGCAACGAAAAGACGCGCGAAGTTTCTAATGCACTGCCACCTAGAAGTAATCAAAATACTTTCGAGGAAGCAGTCTATTACTTGTCAACAAAGAGTTTAAAAAGTTTTCCCAAGGAGTCAAGGTCCTCTAGATGGCGGTGGATATTAAAGTAAAGATTTAAACACGGGTTTACCCAAATACCTTGGCAATAATAAATAATACTGGAAACGCGAACGTCGTAAATTTAAAATTTAAAAAAATTGTGCAATGTGGGTCTAGCTATAGCACGTGCTCGCTTATCAACGCGTCTAACTGAGCGTTTCCTAGTTAATGTTAACAACTGTGAAAAATTTCAGAATCATATCTTGCCCTGCCAACTTACAAAAAATTAATTACTGCAAAAAATCTTGATTTGCAGAGCTTTACTAAATTGGATTTGATTTGAGGAGCATAAAATATGGATGCAGAACATATCGAGGCAAACGGGGGTCCGTGAGTAGACCTTTCTAAAACATATTTTGGAATCTTGGTAGCTTTTATACTTATGGTGTTGACGATGTGAATGTGACTGTGTGGCTCGTTGGTCTTGTGGTTAGCGTATCTGCTTCCAATGCAGAAGGTCCAGGGTTCGATTCCCGCTAAAGTCAGAAGTTTTTTATCTTCTGATAAAAAAGTTCTTGTCTTAGGAGTTTGTAAACGGTGACTTTGGAGCCGTCCTAGCAACGAAGCACATAATAAATTTCAGAGTTGTTCTGAATCGGCCTTGTTGATTCTGGCGTTGATTCGCGGGTGTTCGCACTGTCCATACCACTGATTGCTATACTCTCCTGCAGGGTTGGCTTGGTCGCTTTGATTTAAAGTCCCCCACTGAAAATCAGTTATATAACTGAGTGGGTAGACTCTAAATAAAATTTATTTATTTATTTATTTATTTATATGTTTTCACTGTTTTGGTGTCGCCCACGTCCACGTGCATAGCGATAAAGGGAACTCAGCAGTAGCAGCTAGACAAGTCTCGACTTGATGAGTCAGAGCTGCCTACAAATGTAATTGTGATACTCACTCCTCCAACAACGACTTTGGCGTTTTCCTAGTTTATGACATGGTGCTAATTGTCACTTGGTAAGATGTTAGGATTCTTTCTTTTGTAACTTTTTTAAAATATATTTTCAGTATACCACATTTTATGACAGAAATGGAGAAAACAAAATAACTATACAAGACATATACCGATTAATAATTTCAAATAGCAAAATTTCACGCGCTAAATCTATCTCTCCTGGATCCCTAGCAATTGCACTAATTAAGAAATAATAAACATGCTACCGGTATGGAATATAAATTGTAGGCTAAATGAGAAAATGAATGTGCTAAATGGGCATTTTATCCTCTAGCTAGAGATGAACCATATAAAATGTATATGAGCGCGCCAATTTGTTTTTCACTGCAACAAAAGCATTTAAAAAATGCTGTACTTTCAAAATTTAAGAAGTTGTAACAGCACTATAAATAACCCTTTCCAGTATGATTATTTTCCATTTATTTTACCTGGGACCGGAATACCTATTTAATTTCCAAGCGGTCAAAAGTAAAGCGAAACCATATACACTTATGCTTGTAGCTTTGAAAGTTATCAACCAATTAACTTAAAATTTTCAGGATAGGTTTACAATAAAGAAGTTATCAATTAAAATATAAATA